>SNQJ01S0023289.1:85861-99169 GCA_010110895.2 Picea sitchensis | reverse complement strand
AAATGTGGCTCCAAAGTTACAATGAAAAACACAAAATATAAATTATAGAACCTATTTTTACCTGAAATGCATCCTCAAATTGGCATATAGTAATCTTGCTATGATAAAGAATTTCCGACCTACTCCAAAAATAGAGGAAGAACATATCACAAGTATCACACCATCTATGTTATTCCATTCACTATTTATTGCACCACCAATGGAACGCATATACTGAAATAAGTGTCCCCTAGGCCCTCATATATATTGGATTGGATCAAATATTACAATATATCAATTTCCCAGTTCTCATTTTGGTGCTCACTTTCTTTGTTATGAACATGACCCTCTCCAGATGGACTATCATTATGAGCCTCCAAAGAATTATGTTATGTATCAAGTTCATTAGAGAAACTTGTTATATTGTTTTCTCCCCTTGTATCACAATCAGATCACCAAAGAGCTAGTTCTCTTTGATAGGGAAAAGCAGTAATGTCATGCTTTTTTACATATAATCTTAAACATATATCCATATGTCTATCAAGCTTGTTCCTCATCTTTGACTTCAAAAATGATAGTGCACTAAACATTCTCTCATCTTCCACTAATCCCAAAATCATGGTTTGAAACAAATCCGCTAATTTAAAATATTCAGATATGTTTTCGTGTAAGTATTGGATAGCACCTAAAATAGTCCATAATCATGTTATTGCACCATATTCTAGAGGATTCTCCAAAGCATGAAATTGATTCCACATTGTTTCAGCGAAGCGTGTGGCTTGTTGAAACAATTTTGATTGATCCAAAATACCTTCAACCTGTTCTCAACCTTCTTGCAAAAGTGGTCCACTAAAGTATTTAATTTTTCCACAAAGTCACATTTTAAAGTAGGTTGACATTTTATATTGTTCCAATATTCAGGGTACACCACAGACATGGCCTCCAACAATTCATCTCGAGGGAATTGTTCTCTTATCTCCGATGAAAGTGATTTTGCAATTTCTATCAAGTTGTGTCTCACTGAAATGACAACATTGTCAAATAGGTCCCTTGAAATAGGGCGCTCTTTGGTGGTTCATCATGTCTCATCAATATAATGAAAAGGAACCATATACCCATGCACTTCCATACATAGTATACCTTTTTCATCAAACTTCAAATAATTTTCAATATTTTCTAAATCAATGATCGTATTCCAATTTGTAAATCGCGGACTTGCAAAAGACTCTGGCATTGTATACAAATTATCCAATGAAAGGCATGCAAATTTTCTTGCATTTGTGTATTCTGCAATATACATTGTGCGAATTTGAGACATTTTCACGAGGAAATTCATTTCATCTAGCATAGGAAGAATTCCAACCAATGTTAATAATGTCTCTATGTCAGTTAGTCGAAGGAGAAGATATTGAGCTTTATCTACACTGAAGTGATATTCATACATCACCCTTACCAAGGACTGGTACTCACTAAATAATCTTTGAGCTGGTCTATTCTATGAGATCCATCTTGTATAAACATTTTTTAATATCTTGTTTCCATTTGTAACGCCGTTGAAAAAAAAATTAAACTCTAAAAATCGTTTGGGACTACGAGAAAAATATGCATAAGCCTCTCGTACAAGATCTTCAACTTTTGAAACCAATGGAAACTTGCTTACTATTTTAAATGCAAGATTCATCCTATGATACATACAATGAATACTCAAGATATACGGTTAAGATAATAGTTGTAGTCTAACACAAAGGCCATTTCTTTGTCCTTGCATTATTAATGCTCCATCCCCTCCAACACATACCAATTTTTTTGCGATCATGAAAAGATCCATGCCACCACTTTCCTTCAAACTATTATTAACAAGTTCATAAATATTTTTAGCTGTATAATTCTCCTTCATTTTATGAACCCCAAGTAGATAGGAATGCCCAATATGGTCATTAACAATATAAATACTCATAAAAATCCATGAAGTATTATCAATAGTTGTAACCTCATCCAAAGACAATGACAAAAACCTAGCACTTGCAATCTTCTCTTTCTTATCATTATTTTCTACTTGAGCTAGATAGTTTTCCCATTCCCAACCACTCGTTAAAGACCAATGAGAAGATGAAAAGTTTTGCATTTGAAGAAAAGATAGATATTTCATGTAATCTGGATAATCTGGCATAGGATGCCCTTTAGATAAGATGTGAAATGCAGTGCTTAATTGAATTGTTTTGGATAACAAATTTATTTCCATCGTCTTTTCAAATAGAGATGTGATGCTTCCTCCACCTACCTTGGGTTTTTTCTTACTTATTAAATATTCATTATATTCATCAGCATATTTGACATGTTGACATTCCTCGGAAGATTTCCATATGACAATAGATTTATCTTCACCATATACAATTTTATTTTCATACACCTTTCCTACATGCTTCTAAATTGTATCTAACTTCATCTAAAATGTCATTGGCGTGCCAAGTTTCCAACTACATATATTGCATCAAATTTTTGGTTTCTCTTTCTCATGTTTTGGAGGTAATGGTTCAATAAATGGAAATTTTGAGACATAATCTGGTTGGAAGCCTCTCTCTATGTCCCATTGGCCTTTTTGTCTTTTCCGTGAATTGGTTATGTTCTTTTCCAATGAAATATTTTCGGCATTTGTACTGCCAATTTCTGGTGAAAATGCATTTATCTCACTTTGATCACCAGAGGAACATATTTCCTTATATATTATTTGGATATTAGATGCATTCTCACAAGAGTTGACATCTCTTTCAGTGATAGGTTGCTCAAAAGAGCTAGAAGCATGAAGAGAATGTAGATCCTTGGATTGAGGTCTTTGAAAGTATGATGATAGATCATTTTGTCTTGATATTTTCTTCCCACGATCGATGTTTGACATCTCAATAAATATTCCACAATTGAAATTTCAAATTGATCTAGAAGCCAAAAGTCAAACCTACAAGAGAAATAATATAAAATTAGTAAAATACCTAGCAAGTATAGAATATCTGTATGCATTTATATTTATTATTTTTTTTTATAAAATCAAATTCTCTAACTTATCCTTTAATGTATATAGTTTCTATGATTCAACATCTACCAATTAACAACATTAATTATCTCATGCTAATGTTCAACTTGTAACCATTTTATATTTTCACGATAGTTGTCTTATACTATCTATTGACTATAACCTTATAATTCTTCTATATCCATTACCGACTACAGTTTCCCTTTCAACAACCATAGAGATGAATTTGTTGGCAATTGGTACTCTTAAGGAGAATTTGCAGAGGCAAATGAACAAATAAATGGCCATTCAAAGTGTAGATGAATGGTAGAACAGGATCATGCAAAGATATTGAAGATTGATGTGGTATGTTTTTATTATTAACTCTGGTTTTAATGACCTACAATGATGGTTGGGGACCCACATTTATTGATTGCAAGCGAGACAATGATGAACGGGGGCCTAATCCAAAGGGAAATAATCACCTTGAGAATTGTTTCAGTTTATGAACAATGTTATGCATGTATTAATGGTCAAACTCAATGGTTTCTATGGTTATGTTAGTGTCAGTCAGTTATTCCTGTCACCAGTGACCAAATATTCTCTTACAAGGTTTTTGTTAGGGTCTTAAGTCAAATTTTTATAATTTCATTAGGTTTTCAAAATAAAAATTTGGTCACCAGCTAGTGTGTCTAGGTCTATTACTACTCTTTTAAAAAAAAATCATGTTCCGGTCATTGCCATCACTAAGTGGGATGTGTCATCACTGAAAGTTCATCATCATTATCTCAGTCATACCATCATGTTCCACATTCAGCCACAGGGATACCAATCAGTGGGGAAAAGTGGTTTAAGAGCATAGACTTGGATGTGAAAAACTACAAACCCTTCATCAAAGGTCACTACAAAGACATCATTAAGAAAAAAAAAAAAAACCTTTTGGACAGCTCCTTGAGAATTTTGCTCCATTGATGAGGGTCATTATGAAGTATTTTTCAAGATTGTACAAGTATCATGTCAGATTGCTCATTCATTTCATAGGGTTAAAACCACTTAACCTATCCTACTAACTCTACAAGATCTTGGATAAAATGGGAGAGAAGGTGCAGCATAGACAAAGTGATCATCAAGACAACCTTTTTCACCATGCCCTCATCAAAATCATTGTATTGCATCAACTTGCACAAATGAACATCACTTGGGAGACATTCATTCAATCAAATGTCTTTTTTTCTTCTACTAGTCATCCCACTAGCCAAATTACACCATCAACACCATCCAAGCATACTCAGAGAGTCCAAGAAACTCACTTTTGGCACAGAAAGAACAATCTACTCAAAACATGTCACTTGGAGAATCTTTGAAGGCACATTTTCTAGAAATGTCATGTTTAGTCATCTTTTTGCCGAACTGATTGTGGCCAATCAGATATGAAACTTGAGAAACTGGAGGAGGTTTGTGTTACTTAGATGCCAAAGTACAATAACTTACATCATATTTTACACATATATTATAGCATGAGAGATACATTCACATATTCACAACCTATTTTTCTGATTGTGCAAAGTCATGTTTTAGACATCTTTTTGCAGAACCGATTGTGGCCAATCAGAGATGAAACTTGAGAAACTGGAGGAGGTTTGTGTTCCTTAGATGCCAAAGTAAAATAAACTACTTCATGTTTTACACATGTATTACAAAATGAGAGATACATTCAGATGGGATTTTCCACATCCTATTTAAAGGTTTGTGCAGAAATGGAAAAATGGATGATGGTATGCAGTTAGTCAATGTCATGAAAATGCAAAATTTCACACCTGTTGAATTTTTTTATGGGATACTTGTCAATGGTTACTTGAAAGTAGGCCAACTGGAGAATGCATTTGAAACAATGGATATCATGAAATAATTAGGTTGCATTCCTACTGTTTCGAGCTACACTGCATTGGTTCAACATCTTTTTGGAGCAAATAGATACGAAGAGGATATTAACCTCTTTGAGGAAATGCGGGAATGTGTTTGTGAGCCTGATGTTGTAATGATCACAAAAATGATTGCTGGGGAGGTAAACCAGGGTCACATTTCTAAAGCGTGCAATCTTTTCAATGCCATGAAAAGAAAGGGATTAAACCCTACATGGAAAACTTATTCTATATTCATTAAAGAGATTTGTAAAGCTGGAAGGTAAGAGGAAGATTGAAAGATTTTGTTGGAGATCAAGGAAAGAAGTATAAATCCTGGTGTCAAGATTTTCCAACGGGTTGTTTACTCTATAGAAAATGAAGGGAAGTGAGACAAGGTTGTTGAAGTGGTGAGAGTGAAAAAATAATTTAATCTTGTTTAGGAAGAAAAGGAGGTTGGAACAAGAATTAATCAGACTAATATTCCAGATTTCAATCTTGACTATGCTATTTATGTAGACAACCAGAGGCATTCAAAAGATGTCCATATTGTGCTTCTTAAGAATCATTCAAAACAAATGCAATCTGATTCTGATGTAGAGGCAAGATCTATATTGGAAAGAGACTATGCAGACTCTGACTTTTAGAAAATACGTGGAATTATTTTAAACAACAAGAATCAATACTCCCTAGAAAAAGATTTACAAGAAAGTGAGGTGACCTTCACACCATTTCTTGTGAATGCAGTTTTTCACGACTGTCAGAAGCATGGATATGTTGCGCTAAGATTTTTCTCTTGGGTCAGGTAGCAGTATGGATACTACCATACCACTGACACATTCAACATGGCCATCAAAATCACAGGCAGTGCAAAATATTTTAAGTATATGAGAGGCTTGTTAGCATACATGAGGAGAGAAGGTTTCCCTATTACAGCTAATACACAGACTATCATTGTAATTCAGTATGGTAGGGCAGGCTTGAAATTTTTTTCTTTGTTGAAATTCAAAGAGATGAAAGATGATAAATGCAAGCCTAATGCAAGTACATATAATCATTTAATCATGTTTCTTTGGGGAAAGAAAGGAAGAAATATATAGACAGCAATGCAAGTGTTCCAAGATATGTTACATGTAGGTTTTATGCCAGACAAATCCCTTTCTGTTGTCTTTCTTACAAGTTTGTGTGAAGAAGTAAAATTGATAGATGCTCGAAAATGTGTTGATGATTTACAAAGAAGAGGGTGTTTCACAAGTCAAATTATTTATTCAATTCTCATAAAAGGTTTCTCCATGGTAGGAAAAATGTCATAGGCCCTAGAGTTAGGGGATGAAATGAAAAACTGGGGATGTGTCATTGATGAATATGCGTATGGTAGCCTTCTCCATGGTTTGTTGAGGGAAGTTCAAGTAAGTAAGGCTTTAGAAATGTTGGACAGTATGAGAGAGGCAGGTTATTTACCTATTGTTCATATCTATACCGCTCTAATTATTCATTTCTTTAGGGAAAATAAATCAAAACAAGCGTTATGGTTTGTTGAGGAAATGAAAGACAATGGTTGTGAGCCAATTGTTGTTACACATACAACATTAATTAGAGGGTATATGAATGAGGGATTAACTTATAATGCTTGGAACACTTTCAATCTCATGAAGGAGAAAGGGTCTCCTCCTGATTTTTAAACTTACTCTACATTCATTCACTGTCTTTGTAGGGATGGTAAATAAAAAATGGCATTGGAACTACTATATGAAATGATTGAAATCGGTATTCAACCTAGTGTTGTAAACTTCGGGACTTTGTTTTTTATTTTCAATAGAGAAGGAAAGACACAAGAAGCTCTGAGTGTGTTGTGGGCTAAATGGGCCTTGTCAATAAGAAGAAAAGCTCTCATTTTACCAAAGTATGCATCTTTGCAACCAAATCTTTTTCCGCAATACTTGTAGAGCTTAGTATTTACTAATCTATTGGAGTTTGAATCATTGAAGTAATTATTGGAAGATAAGCTTAAGGGCAGTGTTATCAATGTATCATTGTATTTCACATTTTCATAGTAAACTAATATCCAAACAAAATCCATAATTTTCTTAGGAATTTCTCTGATGAGCCAGACCTTATTGCTAAGAACATTATTCATGCTTGAATTCCATGGCACAACATGTATAATTGAAATAAGATGTTTGCATGCAATTTGGAACAATAATAATATTAAGGCCACCATCAGCCTTCAGGGTCTAACATTGTACTGGTGTTTTATGCAAGACTATTTAAACTAATGGTTTTAGGAACTGGTATCTTTATAAAACTAACAAAGTGTTAGGATTACATAGAGGATGAACAAGTTGATTAAAATATGTTTCTATGGCCAATATAAATAGAATCTTGGATTGAATCTTTGTCAAGTATATTTCTTGAAAATTTTCAAGGAACTTCCTTTCTTCCATATAACATGCTCTGAGTAATGCAACCAACTTGCTTAATCTACCCTTAGTTTATGAGTTTTGTCCCCTTGTAACTTTTGTCCACTCCCATGTTGTAGTCTTTTTCTGTAAACAAAAACATTTTTTATCGAATACTAAATCAATAATTACATGGACGCCAGAAATCTGATTCTTTTGGAAGAACCAGAGTATTCTTTAGACCAACCAAACTGTTGTAAAAATCTTCCAAACTATGATGCAAAGAGAGATATTGCATTCTACACTTTTCATCAAATCTTAGTTTAAAAATAGAGTACACAAATAGCCTGCTCAAAGCTAATATGCCTTACAGTTAATAAATTGTGTTTCCTCCTTGGAGGTCACAGGTTTGACTCCCAAACTGGAGAGGGTATGTGCACCTATGTAGACTAAGAAGTCAAATCATTGTGTGGACGATGTCCTTTGTCCCACAAACAAAGGGGTATTATACGTCAATTTGGCATCTGGCTAGGTGGTTGCCTTAAATTATATTATTATTATTATTATAAATATTTCATATCTAGACAAGACTGATCTAAGATCAGAGCTTGATAAGGAAAAAGACCCAACACTCACCTTTCCTATTTTCACAGAATTTTCATTGTCATTACTCCTAGCATTGAATATTGTATTCCCATTCTTCTTATGGGACCAGGTCATTGCTTCTTCATTTGTTGAAAGGTCTTGGATGGAGATGATATAATGAATCTCTTGCACAAACCAAGAAGTCTCATCTGCGAAGTCCATAAGTATTTTTCCTTTGAGAGAGTTGCATCCTCCTTTATAATGACTAGACTTTTGTGGAAGGCTTTCAAACTATGATGCATAAAGAGTTACTGGATTTTGTATTTTCTATTAGTTCTTATTTTATTCAAAGTGCCAAAATGGCATGCATAGAACTAGATATTTGTTATCTAGACAAGGCTGAACTAAGAGCAAATCTCAATTCAGAAAACGTAGCCCACAACTTTGTATTTACACAAACATTTTGATGTCCCTACTTCCAGCATTGATGATTTTCTCCAGGAGTGTGTTGTCTTCTTCGCTTGTTGAATGGTCCAGGAAGGAGTTGCTTGGGAAGATATTTTACATAGTCCAAGGAGGCTCAACTACCAGGGCAAGTGGAGCCTAGATAGATTGGGAGGTGAAAATAAATTGAGCCTCTTGGGAGATAGACAGTCCGAGCACCTCCTTGAAATCTGGGTTTCCATAGTGCACATAAATGATTCCAAAAATTCATGGAGCACATGCCAACACCAAATATTTTCAACATCATTCCTCTAGGAACAGAAATTAATCCACCAGACCTAGCTAGGTTCCAATTCCCCTTAGTCACTCCATCAAAGACAAGGGCACATTTCTTTTGTATTTGAACTATGTGAATGTCTTGTAGTTAGGAAAGCAAAGGCTAACACTAGGGACCCTTTGAACATATGCAGAACAAGACAATCATTTTACTCAAACTTCAAAGTAAACCCTTTCAATAACTTGTTGGCAATGGATATGGTAATCAACTCCTCCATTCTTTCCTTCCCTTTTCGTGCTCTACTAGGGAATACCAAGAAAAGAGATAAAATATTCCTCAAGCTTTTGGTAAATTCTTTATACCAAACTCATATTCAGAAGCATGCACTCAAACTTGTATTTTTCCATGATGTGGTCTCTAATATATTGAAAAATAAAAGACTGACATCAATTGTTCCTCCATACTATCAATATACAGCTCATGCCAACATAGGCATGGTTTAGACATCCCCAAAGGCATAATTAGCTGGGGATATACTCAATCCAGGTCATATATTACCAACAGTGATGGTCACATGGGCACCCAAAAATGTTGAATCAATTCCCACCATTCTGATTCTCGTTCCTGCACCCAATTTTAAGACCCTCAAATTTTATTTGTTACCTCTTCTATGTAACAACTAATGGGATATGTGGCCCACTTCTATATTCAACTCAAACCAATTTTTTGATTGTAGCTCAAACCCATTTGTTGATTGTTGTTTAGTGCATATTGTTCTAGGTGTGAGTAATTCTAGAACATTTCATCCAAAAACCAGTAGAGAGCAGAGGCTACGGGCCATACCTGAAAAGAGAGGCCTCTCGAGGGAAGTTGCCTCACCAACACTTTATGGTTTCTATGAATTATATACTCATACTCTTAAGTACCATTAAAAATTATATCTTTGAGGGAACAAATAATGTCATTTTAGGCACAATGAGATCATCCAAAGGAATCCTACCAAACTAGAGGAGTCAAAATTTAATGAGTCATAGTTTTCCAAAACCCTGTGATAAAAATGACTGAATGGTATCCAAAGATGAAATATTGGAACAATTACACATAAAGGGAAACAAAGTGGAGGAAATTGAGAGGTATATTGTATTACAAGAACAATATCAAATGATGAAGGGTAAAATCATGAAGGTGGGCAACACTTTCATGACAATCGGGTCTCAAAACTTCATAGCGACAATTTTTTGACCGAAACAATGTTGCTAGGAATTTTTTCGGCCGAAACTTTGCACGTCAAATTGATCGGAGCCCTTGAAATTCGTGTACAATGTTTTTCGGATGAATTATTTTTCCTGTGGTAAGAATATTTCAGCTGAAAAACTTTTCGACCGAAACATTTATTTTAAATGGATTCCGTTAAAAACTAGGTTTCGACCGAAAGAATATTTCGACCGAAAACCTGAAAATGGGACGGTTTGCAGGAAACTGCAAATTCTCTCCATATTACTCTATCTTTCGAGGTAGAGGACTCCTACAAATACTCAGAATTTAGTTTCAGAATTGATACCAACATTTTTAAAAATGAATCTACTTTCATTGGATATAATTTGTTTTCATTTTCATTGTTTTTATCTAATTTTATTTAATTTTATAAAAAAATCGCTACATAATATTTTTAGGTGAGAATATGATTCGGTGAAATGAAAAATCCATATCTCTAAAAATACACAGTGGAAAATTGATATTCATAATCCTTAAAGTGTTATCTTCAAAGGGTATTTTTAGATTTTACTTTTAAGTAAAAATTAAGATAGATACAAGGTGTAGGAAAACATGTGTTTAAAATCTATGTTTTCAGCGTGGTCAACTTCAAAAAATTCTAGAAATTATAATATTCATTTGTTAGATTCAAAATTATAGTCATAATAAAATAGAGGCTTTGTAGATTGTTGCAGTATATTTGGTTTCTTAAAAACATAATTTTAATAATAGATACATTGTTGTGGGAAACAATAACTCATTATCATTCCTTTCATGTTTAAGGAAAATATTGTTAAACAATTGTTGAATTGACATATCAAATCTTAATAAAAAAAAATTGAAAAATAGTCATTGGAAAGCTAACAAAATTATTCACAAGTTTTGTTTTTACTGTAAAGTGAAATTTTAAATAAAAAAATTTAATTTTGTATGCCGGAGGTTGAAGAACTTGTGAAAATACAATTTTTTTTGTCATAAAATAGGAAAAAGTGTTACCCATCTTCATGATTTTACCCCGAAGATGATTGTCCATGTTGAAAAAGGGTACAATTGGATGGCAGAAACACGGGTAAAACACATTAATGTGCACAAAATAGTGAATTTGTAACCCTAAGAAAACTTTGCATAAAAATAGAAATTAAACTTAACCTAAAGGTTGATTGAAACAAAAAAATACAAAGTCTACCAACCTTTGAAGTAATATACTAATGCCTAAAACTAGTCTTCAATATCAATGCTAAGAAAATCTAAGCACAGAAGACAACTTGGAGTTCTAAGAAAAGGAAGCTCTAAGAAAACTAAAACTTGTTAAGTATTGAGCAAGATCTGAACTATTGATTGAGCGAAAGAGCTCAAAATTTTTAAAATTTAGGAGCAACTCAGATTTTCATGTAAAAGAAGTGAAAGACTTGAAAAAAAACTACATGTAGCATGTTCAAATTTTAAAAACAACGATTTAGATATTTGAGCAAAATAAAACCAAGACATGAAACAATTTTAAGTATCATATTATGTTGTGGTTGAAGTGGTCCCAATGGGGTTTGGTTTCCATCAGGTATATGGTCGCATGGTCAAACCCAAGATAAGATAAGGACTGCATGTATAACCATCAAAATGCAAGCATTGCAATAAAAACAGAAATCAAAGCTATCAATCCCATGCATGCAATGAGCCTCTCTTGTGGACTATCAAATTACCATATCCTCTGATACCATGTTCTAAAAAGTTTTAAAATCTAGTAGCTTAGAGTCTTAAGAAAAGGGACAAAAAAAACAAATATTAATAAGTCTCATATTCTTAAAGACTAATTCTCAAATGTTGAAAAGTAGATAGTAGAGAGGATTTTCTAACAAAGGAATTTGTTCGAGATGTGAATAAAATAAACGAATTTTGAGATTAAAGTTATTTTGGGATGACCCACTTAGAGAGGTGTTTTTACCTCGTATCATGTGACTAATTTGAAGAACACGACAGAGCTCGAGCATCTCTAAGTAACAAGAAATGTGAACTTAGGAGTCAATAATAGATCACAAATGTCCTTCAAAATTCTGTAAGAATCTAACAATTACAAAAATGTGTGTGCTTTTGTCACTCTACAGTCTTGATCAAGGATTTGACAAAAGTTGAGTAATGAGTGTAAAATGAGTCTTCAGATTTGAAAATTGAGATCATGCATTGTTGAACCATCGTCAAGCCTCTTCTCCATAATTTATAAATCCTCAGCACTTGTTCCCATAAAACATAGAAGGAAATATATGGCCCATGGATTATGGAACAAAATTGGAAATGCAGGGAAGTTGGGGAACCCAAAATCGATGGGAAATGGGAAAAATCGCTCCCTCTAAAAAATCTATGAAATTCGTGGGCAAAATCGGTGTTGAAAATATTCATTTGATAGGATATGCAGGTGAAGTAACTCCAAACACGCCCTGGTTTATAAAATATGAGCGATGCATTTACCAAAAATCTAGATTCTAAAAAAAATGGGGCGAATTGACAAATTGTTCATGAAATCAGGAGGGCGAACTCTCTTTCCACTAATTTTCTTACTGTTTTTTAGGGGAAGAATTAGTTTCCATATCTTTCTTTATTTTATTACATGGGCTAAATATTTTAATTTTTTAAAACACTAAGTGAATGAAAAATCGCCCCTTAAAAAATTGGAACCCTAAAATTTCGCCCATCTATGAAATTTCACCCCTAAAATCATGTATGCATAAAACCACCCATAGTACCAATATTCATTGCCAATGACTTTGAGGCCCTTTGGTACTTCAACCATAAATTACTCTTGATGGGATTCTTGGTCATTAATACAACGAATGTGGGTGAAACCTCACTTCTGGTCGATTCACATGAATTTCAAAGGGAATATTCATGTGGGTGCACGTAGATTGCATAGAGGGCATATTGTTAAGTCGTGGTGCAGATAATTAAAAAACCCACTTTGTTTATTTTTTCTTTTTGTTGAAGATGGTGTATTAATGCCACAAGTATGCAACTTTGTGTATTGAACTAATGGCCCTTTTGATGATTACCTCCATAGCTTTGTGAGTGATTTTTAGGTGATAACAATTGGGACACCCACTTCCATGTCATGCAATTCTCATTTAAAATCTGAAATTACATGTTTCCATTGATCATTCTCCATTTGATGTTTATTATGGGCTCCTATTTCATTCCCCTTATGAATTTACCATATCCTTACCTCTATAATGTCTTCCAATTCAACTTTATAACAAAAACAAGTGTCCACCTTTGTTTTGCAAATTGGATATATTCATCAGTGAGTTCACATTACACTACGAGTTATATGATCACCACAGGTCACCCTCTCCATTTTTGGTTGGTGATGATGTTTGTCTCTATTTTTTGGATGCGGTGACTTAAGTATTGGAAGCATCACAAACTCCTCCCCCTTTGTTATGGTCCTTACACTATCATTCAACAAGTGGGTGACAT
>SNQJ01S0023289.1:36827-49010 GCA_010110895.2 Picea sitchensis | reverse complement strand
TGCCCCCACTCAAGAAAAGAAAGAAATCCAAAGTTGAAATTCCATCCATTAGAATCATATATCCTTTAAAGTAGTTATTTTATTAATAGTTTTTTATTAAAAGATTGAATTTTTATGTTTTATGGGACTATAAGAGGATAAATGGAATATTCAAATATAATATTCATACATAATAAACAATTTTTAGTATTTAAAAGTAACTAATTATAAGATTGTCAATTGAGTTTAGTTCAGGTGGTAGTAGGGAGGAATGATTTTTATCCTCCCCACCTAGCTTCAAGTCTCACCAACGACATGAGTATATTGTTATAATTGCCTTGATCCTTACTTTGGAAAAACTTCAAGCTTATGTGAAATCTAATTTACCCTTAGTACCATCAGGTTGAACACCTTAAGGAAACCACCCACATAAGCAAATCAAATGGAATATTAACCAAATTGACTTTAACTAACTCCTAAGTGTCTAAATCAAAGTAATTTTCCACAAATTTTTAAAAAATGTGATTATATTATTTTACCTTTTTTCTAATATGTTTATTAAATTCTTGTGAAATGTAGCACCCCATTTGTGGACAGTATTCTTGTTATTTTCTCTTGTGTGCAATTTTATTGTTATGAAATCTTAACTTGTTGTCTAACATATGTACTTATCTCAATACGAAAAATTTATACTATCAATATTATTCATATGTAGCTTGTTATTCTATTTGACTAGAGGTATAACTAATGCATCATCTTATGATTATAATATAACTCTCGTTATTGAAGGAGATATAATGTATTAAATTATGGTTATGATCCATGTTTATTTATGTCTAGTTAGTATATAGTGATGTAATGAGATGTATTTTTGGATAAATTATCAAATTGTTTTAAGGAATAATGAAGCAAATATTCATTATGATGGGGACTCACATTTACCTAGGTCACATGTTGGGAGAAACTCGAATGAATATTACCACATGATCTATACTCAGTGAACCTGTGACATACCATAGGATCTCCACTCAGTGAACCTGAAACATAGTATGTATACTCATGGAATATTAAAGAATACCCTTAATTCCACTAGATATTGAAAAATACCTCAAACTCATATTTTTTAACCCCCTCTCCAAATACATCTTTCCAATAAAAAAACTTTTACTAGATACCATTTTTAATATCCCCCAATACCTATAAATTCCCTCATACCTTGCTCCCCCGCAATACATACATTATATTGACTTTATTTTTCACAATTTTATTATGGATGAATGCAACTAGATATTGGTCAACAAGGTGAAGCCTCCGTGAATATTACTAATATGTTGGAAATCACATTTGGAAAAAGAACCTTTGCTCAATGAGAAATACCTAGTTACAAGTTCTAAAGCCTTGAAAATCACACTTGGGAAAAACACTATAGTTCAATGAAAATAATCTATCCTAGAAGTTATAAAACTTTATGAGGCATGACAAGAGTTAAAAAGGTGAATTGTTGCATCTAACTCTGCCTTCTAATTACAAATGAATATGTTGTTTATGGTATTGTGAAAGAAAAATAAATGGATGTTTTGTTAATATGAAGGAAAAATAAATTTTGTTTTGGTTGTTAGAGGGAAGGAAAAGTACTTTTAGGATCTTTGTGCTATATATTTTAACTTTGTTCTTGGAAAAGGGAAAAAAAATGAGACATTGAATTGCTTTAAGTGGGAAAAAGGAAGCATGAGGTGGACTAGTAGGGCCCAACATTGAACCGAGAACTTGATTAGAAAAGAACTCTCCACTATTGGAATTATTGGAGTACCAAGAAAAAAAGAATGGAACTGTTCATCCAAATAGAACCCATAGGAGTATGGTGATGTAATAAGCATGTGGCCTTTCTGCCATATAATTGGATTTTTCAACCTTCTTTTGTTGTTTAGTTGGATATAATGTGGTTTTTGAGTAGAAATCTTAGGAAGTGGTGCCTTGTTTTCATTGAGATTAATCCCTCGTCAGCACCTAAAACTAACTTGAGAGGAATCACATAAAACTATTAGTTAGTTGAGGAGAAAATAAACCCTAGGGTATGATTTCTCACAATTGTTGGGACAACTTGGAAGGTTGGTTTGGAAGACTTTGATGGTATTTGTAATGTTATAAATATTTGGCTAGAAAATTACTATCTTGATTGATCATTCTGGATTGAAAAAAAGTTTGCTTGACTAAGTAAGAACCCTTCCATCATGTTCATGCTGGATTGGACTGTCACAAATGCTATTAGAACCTTGTTGCAACCATTCATCACTCTCCTGAACCCCTACATCACTCTATAAGTAAGATTTAAAAGAATAATTTGAAATTGAATTTAATAAAGATTTAAAAGAACAATTTGAAATTGAATCTAATGAAGTCTTAAAGCTATTAACTGATAAATATTGTTTGTTGTTTGATTTGGATCTTAGTCTAAACTTCAAAGGAAGAGAAATCCTAAAATTGAACACCGATTACTTTCTCAACTTGTTTGGAATTTAAAAAAAAAAAATCCCTTCATGCCATATTGGACATAAAAGAAGCTAGTAAAGAGATCTGAAGGCTGTATCAAAAATATGGAATCTTAATCATTACTAAACTAAACCTCATATGATTCGTTCTATGTCAATGAGAAGGTCAAAATGGAACGAAGAATAACTATTAACCACTTTTTAATTACGAAAACCCAACTTATTCCTCTCTTAATAAAATTACCCATAAGAAATATACCCTCAAATAATTTTAGAACCTCAAAAGAAACCATATACTGCCATTAAGAAACAAAACAAAGAACCCTATAAAAGGTTTGTATTACAATTCCCAGCCTGGGTTTGAAAATCCTTCACGGGTCTTCTTGGGAAACACGTTCTGTCAAACAAGGAAGCTCGCCTCTACTTGGCATCTTTGTTCATCCTCAAGACCTACTCCAATAGTTTGTAATTTGATACTAGCCAATTTTCATCAAACTGGGAGAGGGGCACAAACATAGAGAAATTTTGTTTGTCTTTATATTGAGTGCGCTCCTTGTGAGCCTTCACGAAGGGCAGTCGGCATGACCGTAGACCATAGCCTGGGTACCTTTTTTTCTAGGGGTTTTCCTGTTTACCTCACAAGTTGCAAAATATTTCTTCTTTTGTTGGTCTTCCATTTCGATTTCTTGAAGTTCAATCAATCTCTCCATTATTGAGCCACACGCTTAAATAATTGAACAACTTATGGGAAGCCTTCTTAGCTATTCAACGTAGAGATGGTTATCAGGTATATATATGGAAGACTTTTAAGTAGGGTTTAAGATTCATGGCTATATTTACCCTAAAACGTTTCCCTAACATGGAGAATATAGATTGAATAACTGAATCTTCAAACTGAAACACCACAGTTGCGTAATTGGTCTATCAGTTGATGCAGTGTCCATTCATTGACTCACGTGAAGATAATATCTACTACGTGAGCCGACATACTTCATGTTCCCTTCCTCGTCACTTCATTTTTTATCTCTGTTCAATGAAACATTTTCCTCTTGGAGTTGTATCATGCACAGTGAAATCTCGTTAGATAAAATAAAGTTGAACTCCCTAGTTTAATTGAAGTAAAAAAAAATCCAATTCTTGTATGTCTGCTTCTGGAGTTGATCCCTTCTTAAATTGGTTGGGGAAATTATTTATTTATGCTTTAATTATTGAGTCTACCTTTTCTTGATGGATCACTTGTTTTGTAATAAGTGTCTTTGTTGGTGGCTAGTGATCCCCTTATTTTTTCTCATGTTGTAATAGAGAAAAGATTTGTATTCATTGCTTTCTATCTATTGATAAGCTGAATAACTCTCTTCGACTCATCTCGTGGAAATTGATCTTTTGCAGCATGAGTCAATCCTACACTTAACATTTCTATTTACATGTTAAATCCATGAATAGGAAGAGATAGCGTTGATATTTACATGTTAAATTCATGAATAGTAAGAGGTTGTTGATAGGAAATGAAAAATGCTAAAGAAAAACCAATATTTCAAATCATAATAATAATACATAAATCAAACATAAGATTTATTCCAGAAAACTCTTATTGGATGTAGGTATTGTCTAAATGTTTTATGTTTTAGAATTTTTCGCTGGAATCAAACAAAATAATGGGTTAAATTGCAGTTTTATGTTATTTAAATTATATTTCTGAATGGATAAATGGATTTTGTGTGCTGAAAAACCTCTGGGTCACTCGGATTATACAGACTTAACCATTCAAATATACAGATCTAACAATTTCTTGCCAGATTTCGAGAAAAATTAAATGGATAATATCTCATAAAAGATCCAAAAAGTAGAACGTTTAGACTATGACCTATTATTTCCCTTGGCCAAACCCGATCAAGCCTACCAATGTCTTAGCCCCACCCAAGTGAGCCTTCACAATGTAGTATCACCCTCATTTTAAAGGCTTCATTACATGTATTCCATGGGATCAATACCATGGGTCACCACTACCATGTGCCCGAAACCACCATTGTTCACCAAAAAACTTTGACTCTTTTACTGAGTCAAGTTTACCATAACATTCTCTCCTTTAAACCTGACTTGGGGTTTCTCATGACGAAATCCGCTCAAACCCCCTTCAAAATCAAGGTATCCAAGAATATAGTATGCTCCCCCTATCACCTAGGTCTATGTCTAGACTTTATTGGTGAAATTTCAAAGTCGAGGTATGCATGCCTAACCAGGTTTAGGAAATAACATGCAAATAGTAACATGCACACACAAATCACACGAGATTTAACCTTACAGAAAACCAACCAACAATGGATCTATTATTTCCCTTGGCCAAATCTAACCAATGTCCAAGCCACGACAATGTGAGCCTTCATCGCTCAACTCTTGACACATTACAATGCAATATCACCAACCTTTTATAGGCTTTCATTACATGTAATCCATTGGCTCAACACCCCAGGTCAATAATACCATGTGCCCAAAACCACCACTGTTGATCTAACAACTTTCATTCTTTCACCAAGTCAAGTTTATCTTAACAGCACCCCCTTTAAACTTGAATTGTGGTTTCCCATGACTAAATGTGACCAAACCTCCCTCAAAGTTAGGATATACGGTAATCTCGCATGTTCCCCCTATTACCTAGGTCTACATCTAGATTTTACCATCGAAATTTCAAACCTAAAGTACACATGCCTAACCAGGTCTTATAGTCGTATTCCTATTTACATTCAACTCCATCAATTTTTTTGTCATTGTTTCTATCCCAACACTTATTTCACCATCCTCTAACCTTTTCATTCCTCCAACTCTTGATTCTCACTTCTTGGTAGATTTGCAATCAGACAACAGATCCAACCACACCTGACATATCCATCCACCAAATCCAAGCATCCAAGCCATATACCCTTTGCACACTTCGAGCCAAACTGGTGCTCTTTAAATATGAGTGATGAAGCCTTCAACGCCCCCCTAGGGATTTAAACCCTAGATATGTATATGCCAATAGTGTGTTTCTTTCGATATCGTCAAACATCGATCTCATACTAGTTGTTAGGAAATTAAAAATACTAGAGAACAACAATATTTCAAATGATAGCAACAATACACATAAATCACACGAGATTTACCTTGAAAATACTTATGGGAAAAAACAGCGAACAATAGATATAGTATTTCCCTTGGCCAAGCTCCACCAAACCCACCAATCTCTTGTCCCCCACCAAGTGAGCCTTCACCACTTGACTCTGGGTGCATTTCAATAGAGTATCACCAGCTTTTTAAAGAGTTTATTACATGTAATCCACTGGTTCAATATCACGATTCACCAATACCATGTGCCAAAACCACCACTCTTAACCTAACAACTTTAATTCTTTTACCAAGTCAAGTTTATACTAAAATGTCTTGATGTTTTGAATAAACTAGAAGTACAATAGGCCCAATGAACTTGTTTTCCTCTATCATTTGGTAAACAAGCGAAGAAACAACCTCCTTTGAATTCCAGTCACTACCACCAAAAGGCTAGAAGAACCACGACCCTTATCTCAGTTTGGTCCTCCCACACCTCTCTCTAATTTTATAGAAGGTTATTTTGATAGATTCATAGGTCCTCCCATGGTACCCAATTTGTTAGAGACGAGTATGGCGATGTTCAAGCGGAAATCATGATATGACCTCCAAGATCACTTGATCATTATAGAAATGATCATGATAATGAGGAGATCGCAGGTCCTCCGAGGCCTCTAAATTCTTAATATGTTATGGTTCTCATTGAAACCAATATAAGTTTTGTTCCTGAGGAAGCTCCCATGCGAAGACTTTCGTCGAGAATATGGTTTGACATATTTTGTTTTTGGTTCATTAGTTGTTTCCCTATGTCATGTGGATGTTTTTTTTATTATTGTCCCCATTGTAATGACTTTGCAGGTTAATCACGAACTCACCACATACAAGTTACATGGAAAAAATCTTGAAGGCGATACTTGCAAAAGAGGAATTGGCACCACATGTAGATTTGGACGCAATTGCAAATATGATAGAGGGATATTCTAGGAGTGGCCTCAAGGCATTTTCATTTTTATTATTATTATTAGTTGAAATTATTTGGAGTATGATATGTCTAGGGTTGGTTGAGTTGGATGTTTCCTTTGGTAAGATGTTTTTCATTATACGGGTTTTACTCAGGTTTGAAATTCGTTTAATTTACTTAGTGTAGATGATGGGCTCCACTCAGGTTTTATAGAGACAATCTTTGTAACTCAACCTTGGGTTTCTTCAAGGACAATAGGTTGATGTACTGATTCTCCTAAAAAACCATGGTACGCTATAGTTACGGCTGCATAATACCTTATTTTTTATCTTAGATATTCTAGAAAAGGAAAAGAAGGTATACCTCTTCCTTCTATATTGTCATAGATATTTGGTTATGCTAGTATTTTTCTGTAGTTTTATAAGGAAATTTAGTATAATTACTAAATGGTTTTGACATTTTTTTATCAATAATTAAATCTAAAACTCCTTTCACCATATATAGAGTTTAATCAAATGTACCTTTGAATTTTTGAAATTGATCAATCAGAGTTTTTATTTTGAAGACCATGTATAAAGTTTAATCAAATGTACCTTTGAATTGTTGAAATTGATAAATCAGGGTTTTTATTTTGAAGATGAAGTGGTTATTTCATTCTAAACAACTTTTACCAGGGATACAGTTTAATCAAGCTTCTTATTTTGAATATCATGACATGGCTTTTATTTCTTCTTTGGGTGCATTTTCTTCCATCACAAATATTTCTAGTCTCGTTACAGTTTCCAAGTTACTTGTTTGGTTACGACAATGTTTGACCATTCGAAGGTTTTGAAAACAATATTTTAAATTAGCATGTCTCAAAAATTATGGTATCCATGTCTTGTGGCAATGTTTTCTCTTTCATGATTTTATTGGTGATTTTTTCAAAATCTAATATGTTTCCCAATATAGAAATACTTGATATTATTTGTCAATTTTTAAAGATTATCCACTTCATTTAGTTCAATTATTGATAATCGTTTTGGGTTTTTCATAGCTTAGAGTTTTATCTAACACGTCATGTATTAATCTGAATTAATAAAGAAGAGGTCCTTAATTTATAAGATTGAGGAGGCACAACAAACACCTAAGATTAGTTGGGCAGTTGAAAGAATCTACATGAGATTAACTCTCACAATTGCCATGTGTTTAGAAACAGATACAATCTAAACAAACACACTAACACCTCCCCATAAGAAAAATGTAGGCATGAACAAAGAAGAACAAAGATGGGTCCTGAAAACAAGGGATGATAAGGTACCCATGTACAAACTCTCATAACTGGAGAGAAGAATAAAAACTCTTAGGGAAAAGCTCATCTCCAAAAGAGAGAAAAATTTCAGTGTTGAAAATGGCGTTTGAGCTAAAACTGAATAAAATCCCACAAAGATGCATTGAAAAGAAATAACATAAGGCGTGCAAAGGTTGAAATCTCCAATCAACAAATATGACCAAACTTTGAAGAGGGCCAGTGAATCACATGCCGTCAATGCCATCAAGAATCCATGTAGAAATACAAATTTCAAACTTCTCAAGAAAAGAGACTGATCCTCTGAAATGTGTCGTGACACAGAAAGAATGATGAGGTACTCATGTACAATCGAAAAAAACGTCATAAAATAAGTATCATTATGGACAACAATCCATCTCACCAAAGTGCATAGTAAAAATAAGAATTGGTGCATGATATGAGGATCACTCATAAAAGTAGTTGATGTCAAACAAAATGGTGAAGAATAAGGAATAAATCGAGGAAGCATTGCATACCCTTCCCCCCTCGCAATGTTGAACTGAGTAGAAAAAATGATGGCAATGGATATCACAACTAATTACTGAAGTATGGAGTAAGAGCTAAAGGTGAAGAATATGCAAAACAACCTAAACAAGAAACACTCCAAAGTGGTGAGCTCTAAGAGACTATGAAACAAAGCAGTAGATGGAGAAAAATGCCTCGTTACACTCCTAAAACTATCTGCATGAGTGACTCAGAATCCATTACTCAAAGGTACAAAGTGATAGGTACGATAAATAGACATCGTGAAAAACAATCCTCATATAGATCCCTGAAAACAATCCCTCTTAGGAACCCATTTACAAGTGAGGAATCAACTCTCTTAATTTATCAAATTCTTGAAAAAACAAAAATCTAATTTTTTTTTTAAAAAGACATCAAATATGATGTACAACCAGCACTTGGAAAGAGAAAGAAAGCTAAATGAAATTCTCTTTTCAACCACAAGATTATGAAAAACCTATTAAAAAAAAAAACTCATTTACATACAAAAAAAGTTTTTTTAATTGGCCAAACACAATAACCACGTCTCCTCAATCAAGCAAGTATTATTCTGTAATTACTGAGCAACCTAGAAAAGATTTTTGATTCCCAAAATCTGGCACAAAAATGTAGTACCAAGAAGGATCGAGATCAACCAAAATGCGGGCATGGCCTAATATTTTTCATACGCGGTGCGCACAAATCTTGATTCTAGGTAAAAAATTCCTCAAATCCACCATTAGCCAAACCGCAAGGGACTGCTCCGACTAATCTGTTCTCATAAATTTTGAAGCTCATGAGATTGTCAGGAAAAGATGCAAATTAATCTGAAATTCGAGTCAAGCACACAAAGGCATGTTCCAAGACCTTATAGTCGTGATAATGAAGAAGATGTTTTATCAAGGGCATTTCTTCCATAACAAAATCAGTTGCATCAAAAGGAAATTTCTTGCATATATTTGTTGCAGTCGACAATGATACCCTCTAAACACTACTCAAGAAAAACTATAGGTCTGACAACACTTCCATAAGAGTCCCAACACAAAGATATGCAATTGGGTGTTCTTGAGAAATCTTCTTCAGTGCTTGCAAGGACTGTTTTGCCAGATCCATGTACTCAATAGTCAACAAACGTGCATAGAAACAAGGAATTGTGCCATAATTCACCACTGTGGTGCTCATCGAGGGAAACACATCGCATATATGAGTCAATTCCCTCGCTACAAGAAGCATTATATCTGCATTACTCTCATGGTTGAGAAGACTCAAAAGCACTGGCACAAAAAAATCAACAAAAAATATTCTCAATGATTCCTCGGTTCCAACGAAAAAAAGTTCACATAGTTGCGTAAGCACCTCAACCTCTTAGCCTTCTTCCCCATTGGCCCGAAGTACCAACAAAATTCTCTTCAATCAGCTAATCTGATGCGAAGAAAACACAAAGGAGGGAAACAAATCATCGAGACATGCTCCCAATTCTCTAAGAAGACCCTGCAGTGCACTGCTAGTAGAGGTAAGATTCTGGTGGAGTATACTCATGCATTCACTGTCATTATCATCATCTGAGGCCTCTCCGACGCCATTTATTCTTAACCCTACAACCCTATAATGACTTCACTCGATTTCCTTTTCTTTTCCCTTGTTTATTTCTTTGTTTCACTTGGCACGGGTAGACTGGCTCTCATCACATCCATAATTTCGCTTCTCAGAGACCCGCTTGAAGGAACAAGTAGATGACTTAGTGGCACCGAAATCCATGGTTGCTTCCTATGAACAAGAACTGAACTCGCCACTACTGTGCAAGGAACTAAACTTGCCACTACTATGCGAGGGCAAGGCGGGATCGCCAATGACAAAGATGTTGTATACACACAAAAAAAACACACAAATCACACAACTGAGCGAATCAAAAAAAAAACATCTCAACAAATAAAAAAACAAGAGGACATGTATACATGATCCAATTGGATATCGGTGGCCACCCACCTTTTCCAACTAGCTCAAAACCGTTTTCTGGCAATTTTGGTAATTTACTATTTTGAGTAGGTTTTAACTTCTGGGGCCATTTTGAGGCCTTAAACGATGTTTTTTGAGAAAACAAGTTTGTAATATGAAAATTCTTTCATTATTTCACCTAAAATGAATCTCCTCGACGATACATCTCCAACGGGCTATCATATGGCTAAAATGGAAATCGTATGCAAAAGTTACGACCCCGGGAAGTTTATGTACTAACTTACCCAAATGGAGCCCACATGACTTTTGGCACTTCATCTCCTAGGGTTAGGTTTTTGGATGTCTAGGGTTTTTGGAATTCCTTCTTATTGTAAAAATGGCCTTCAAAGCCTCATTGTAATCATATTATTGTGAATACGAGTAGCCATCACATCTCTTCTCAGAGATAAGTTGTCACCATTCTAGCGAGTCTTTCACTCTGTATTTTTATAGTCTCTGTACATTTCTTTCATTAATAGAAATCATGTATTACTGTATATCCATGTTTATGGTTGCATCTCTGATATATTTATGTTATATTATTGAATATCTGCAATATCTTTGCACATTTCTTTATTATATATCGACTCTCATTTCGTGCCAAAAATAATCCGGATCAATACACCTACTAAAAAAACAAGCAAGGCAGGAGTCTCTCTTATCACATGTTAGAGTTATACAAGAGTTATCATTGAATTATTTTTTATATTCATGTAGTGTGGAAGAGATAGACGTTTGTTTATTAAGGTATACACCTTTTAAAATAGTTTGAATCCCATAATATATTGCTTTAGTATATATTATGTATAATTTTTTACACCTTTTAAAATAGTTTGAATCCCATAATGTATTGATTTAGTATATATTTAGTATATATTATGTATAAATTCCCAGTGTAGTTATCCAACTTCTATCCATACTTCAATGCAAACTCATTTTTCCTTCTTATTGATCCTATTATAAGATGTTTTTTTATATAAAAAAAAATTGGAAAGTACTTTGTTATGGAATGCGATATTTTCATTAATCATAGTCAATTTAGTTTGTATAATTGCTTCAACTTGAGTCAAAGGTTCATAAGATGTTTGTTTTATATAATTTTTCTTGAAAAAGTACTTTGTTATGGAATGTGATCTTTTGATTAATCAAAGTTAATTTGGTTTGTATAATTACTTCAACTTGATTTAAAGGTTTAAATTCAGAGAAATTTATATGAAATTCATCTTGTCCATTGTGTAAATGTGAATGTAAAAGTCTAAGTAATTATTATTCGACTGAACAAGTTCTAAAAAACAATATTCATCTATAACATCACAAGTATTTTATGAAAAAACTTGAAGCATGGGTACACATGTATAAGATGATCCTAAGTGTTCCATTGTATCACCTACATAAAAATTGATGTCAGATTACATTTTCACAAATATAAAATGATATTACATTGTATCATCTACATGAAAATTTATGTTAGATTACATTTTCATAAATATAAATTTATAAATATACAATGGTATGAATCTAATGCAATACCAAAAATTACATGAAAGACTCTAAAAAAAATGTGTGAAATGAACCAAACATATAATTAGGATGTGAAATGTGTAAAATTGAAAATAAAATGTTGAAAAACAACTAACTAATTGTTCGAAATGAAATGTAAATTATTGAAAATTAAATGTTGAATGAAATTGCCAAGAAAGAAAGCAAATGAAAGAGGACAAGTAATAAAAATAAATTGTTTTTTTCTTATCAAAATTTATTTAACTTTTAAACAAATTTAAATAAAATTAAATTAAAAAATTAAAGTTATATTTCAATGTTGAAATGAAATAGGCCAAGCAAGTAAGAAAAACCCTAACGTCACT
>SNQJ01S0023289.1:19676-36482 GCA_010110895.2 Picea sitchensis | reverse complement strand
GCTGTCTAGTCTGCTATCCAGAACTAGATTCTCAGCCGATCTATAATAAATGCCTATCTTATCTACAGCCTGCGCAAAGGCATGGCATTCATGGCTCACCAGCCTAAAACATTTAATTACATTCAATACAAATATGAATGAGGTTGCGCCTCCCTTCATCCTTTCAATGCGCGCTGACGTGGCTGGCTGGCTGCATGGAGAGATGCTCCTGCATCAAAGAACAAAGATGGGTCCTGAAAACAAGGATGATAAGGTACCCATGTACAAACTCTCATAACTGGAGAAAAGAATAAAAAATCTTAGGGAAAAGCTCATCTCCAAAAGAGAGAAAAATCTCATCTCCAAAAGAGAGAAAAATCTCAGTGTTGAAAATGGCGTTTGAGCTGAAACTGAATAAGATCCCACAAAGATGCATTGAAAAGAAAGAACATAAGGCCTACAAAGGTTGAAAGCTCCAATCAACAAATATGACCAAACTTTGAAGAGGGCCAGTGAATCACATGCCGTCAATGCCATCAAGAATCCATGTAGAAATACAAATTTCAAACTTCTCAAGCAAAGAGACCGATCCTCTGAAATGTGTCGTGACACAGAAAGTATGATGAGGTACTCATGTACAATCGAAAAAAACATCATAAAATAAGTATCATTATAGACAACAATCCATCTCACCAAAGTGCATAGTAAAAATAGGAATTGGTGCATGATATGAGGATCACTCTTAAAAGTAGTTGATGTCAAACAAAATGGTGAAGAATAAGGAATAGATCAAGGAAGCATTGCATACCTTCCGCCCCTCGCAATGTTGAACTGAGTAGAAAAAATGATGGCAATGTATATCACAACTAATTACTGAAGTATGGAGTAAGAGCTAAAGGCGAAGAAGATGCAAAACAACCTAAACAAGAAACATTCCAAAGTGGTGAGCTCTAAGAGACTATGAAACAAAGCAGTAGATGGAGAAAAATGCCTCGTTACACTCCTAAAAATATCTACACGAGTGACTCATAATCCATTACTCAAAGGTACAAAGTGATAAGTATGATAAATAGACATCATGAAAAAAAATCCTCATATAGATCCCTGAAAACAATCCCTCTTAGGAACCCATTTACAAGTGAGGAATAAACTCTCTTAATTTATCAAATTCTTGAAAAAACAAAAATCTAAAAAAAAATTAAAAAATACATCAAATATGATGTACAACTAGCACTTGGAAAGAGAAATAAAGCTAAATGAAATTCTCTTTTCAACCACAAGATTATGAAAAACCTATTAAAAAAAAAAACTCATTTACATACAAAAAAAGTTTTTTTAATTGGCCAAACACAATAACCACGTCTCCTCAATCAAGCAAGTATTATTCTGTAATTACTGAGCAACCTAGAAAAGATTTTTGATTCCCAAAATCTGGCACAAAAATGTAGTACCAAGAAGGATCGAGATCAACCAAAATGCGGGCATGGCCTAATATTTTTCATACGCGGTGCGCACAAATCTTGATTCTAGGTAAAAAATTCCTCAAATCCACCATTAGCCAAACCGCAAGGGACTGCTCCGACTAATCTGTTCTCATAAATTTTGAAGCTCATGAGATTGTCAGGAAAAGATGCAAATTAATCTGAAATTCGAGTCAAGCACACAAAGGCATGTTCCAAGACCTTATAGTCGTGATAATGAAGAAGATGTTTTATCAAGGGCATTTCTTCCATAACAAAATCAGTTGCATCAAAAGGAAATTTCTTGCATATATTTGTTGCAGTCGACAATGATACCCTCTAAACACTACTCAAGAAAAACTATAGGTCTGACAACACTTCCATAAGAGTCCCAACACAAAGATATGCAATTGGGTGTTCTTGAGAAATCTTCTTCAGTGCTTGCAAGGACTGTTTTGCCAGATCCATGTACTCAATAGTCAACAAACGTGCATAGAAACAAGGAATTGTGCCATAATTCACCACTGTGGTGCTCATCGAGGGAAACACATCGCATATATGAGTCAATTCCCTCGCTACAAGAAGCATTATATCTGCATTACTCTCATGGTTGAGAAGACTCAAAAGCACTGGCACAAAAAAATCAACAAAAAATATTCTCAATGATTCCTCGGTTCCAACGAAAAAAAGTTCACATAGTTGCGTAAGCACCTCAACCTCTTAGCCTTCTTCCCCATTGGCCCGAAGTACCAACAAAATTCTCTTCAATCAGCTAATCTGATGCGAAGAAAACACAAAGGAGGGAAACAAATCATCGAGACATGCTCCCAATTCTCTAAGAAGACCCTGCAGTGCACTGCTAGTAGAGGTAAGATTCTGGTGGAGTATACTCATGCATTCACTGTCATTATCATCATCTGAGGCCTCTCCGACGCCATTTATTCTTAACCCTACAACCCTATAATGACTTCACTCGATTTCCTTTTCTTTTCCCTTGTTTATTTCTTTGTTTCACTTGGCACGGGTAGACTGGCTCTCATCACATCCATAATTTCGCTTCTCAGAGACCCGCTTGAAGGAACAAGTAGATGACTTAGTGGCACCGAAATCCATGGTTGCTTCCTATGAACAAGAACTGAACTCGCCACTACTGTGCAAGGAACTAAACTTGCCACTACTATGCGAGGGCAAGGCGGGATCGCCAATGACAAAGATGTTGTATACACACAAAAAAAACACACAAATCACACAACTGAGCGAATCAAAAAAAAAACATCTCAACAAATAAAAAAACAAGAGGACATGTATACATGATCCAATTGGATATCGGTGGCCACCCACCTTTTCCAACTAGCTCAAAACCGTTTTCTGGCAATTTTGGTAATTTACTATTTTGAGTAGGTTTTAACTTCTGGGGCCATTTTGAGGCCTTAAACGATGTTTTTTGAGAAAACAAGTTTGTAATATGAAAATTCTTTCATTATTTCACCTAAAATGAATCTCCTCGACGATACATCTCCAACGGGCTATCATATGGCTAAAATGGAAATCGTATGCAAAAGTTACGACCCCGGGAAGTTTATGTACTAACTTACCCAAATGGAGCCCACATGACTTTTGGCACTTCATCTCCTAGGGTTAGGTTTTTGGATGTCTAGGGTTTTTGGAATTCCTTCTTATTGTAAAAATGGCCTTCAAAGCCTCATTGTAATCATATTATTGTGAATACGAGTAGCCATCACATCTCTTCTCAGAGATAAGTTGTCACCATTCTAGCGAGTCTTTCACTCTGTATTTTTATAGTCTCTGTACATTTCTTTCATTAATAGAAATCATGTATTACTGTATATCCATGTTTATGGTTGCATCTCTGATATATTTATGTTATATTATTGAATATCTGCAATATCTTTGCACATTTCTTTATTATATATCGACTCTCATTTCGTGCCAAAAATAATCCGGATCAATACACCTACTAAAAAAACAAGCAAGGCAGGAGTCTCTCTTATCACATGTTAGAGTTATACAAGAGTTATCATTGAATTATTTTTTATATTCATGTAGTGTGGAAGAGATAGACGTTTGTTTATTAAGGTATACACCTTTTAAAATAGTTTGAATCCCATAATATATTGCTTTAGTATATATTATGTATAATTTTTTACACCTTTTAAAATAGTTTGAATCCCATAATGTATTGATTTAGTATATATTTAGTATATATTATGTATAAATTCCCAGTGTAGTTATCCAACTTCTATCCATACTTCAATGCAAACTCATTTTTCCTTCTTATTGATCCTATTATAAGATGTTTTTTTATATAAAAAAAAATTGGAAAGTACTTTGTTATGGAATGCGATATTTTCATTAATCATAGTCAATTTAGTTTGTATAATTGCTTCAACTTGAGTCAAAGGTTCATAAGATGTTTGTTTTATATAATTTTTCTTGAAAAAGTACTTTGTTATGGAATGTGATCTTTTGATTAATCAAAGTTAATTTGGTTTGTATAATTACTTCAACTTGATTTAAAGGTTTAAATTCAGAGAAATTTATATGAAATTCATCTTGTCCATTGTGTAAATGTGAATGTAAAAGTCTAAGTAATTATTATTCGACTGAACAAGTTCTAAAAAACAATATTCATCTATAACATCACAAGTATTTTATGAAAAAACTTGAAGCATGGGTACACATGTATAAGATGATCCTAAGTGTTCCATTGTATCACCTACATAAAAATTGATGTCAGATTACATTTTCACAAATATAAAATGATATTACATTGTATCATCTACATGAAAATTTATGTTAGATTACATTTTCATAAATATAAATTTATAAATATACAATGGTATGAATCTAATGCAATACCAAAAATTACATGAAAGACTCTAAAAAAAATGTGTGAAATGAACCAAACATATAATTAGGATGTGAAATGTGTAAAATTGAAAATAAAATGTTGAAAAACAACTAACTAATTGTTCGAAATGAAATGTAAATTATTGAAAATTAAATGTTGAATGAAATTGCCAAGAAAGAAAGCAAATGAAAGAGGACAAGTAATAAAAATAAATTGTTTTTTTCTTATCAAAATTTATTTAACTTTTAAACAAATTTAAATAAAATTAAATTAAAAAATTAAAGTTATATTTCAATGTTGAAATGAAATAGGCCAAGCAAGTAAGAAAAACCCTAACGTCACTTGTTTTTTTTTCTTATCAAAATTCTATTTAACTTTTAAACAAATTTAAATAAAATTAAATTAAAATTAAAGTTATATTTCAATGTTGAAATGAAATAGTCCAAACAAATAAGAAAAACCCTAAAATCACTAAATACCAGAAATGTATGTGTTTCTTTTCCCACCTATATTTTTCTTAAAAGTAAGCTAAACAACTCCAAATAGTCTACATGTTTGAGGGATTGGATAGAAAAGTATGACAGATGGATGATTCTCTTTCTTATCTTTTGAAAAATTACTAACATATGAGAAATGGAAAACCTCTTTTTCTTCTTCTAGAAAATTACTAAACTCTTCCCCCACAAAATTACAAAAGAGTGAGAAAGGTCCCATGCTCCTTCTTTTCCAATTACAAAAGGAATACATGAAAAAGGCTAGTGCTCCTCTCCTTCTCTCATCACTCTAATTAAAAAGTGTGAGGTTCTAAGTGTTCCTTCTCCTCATTAATTAAATGAAAAATTAGTGAGAAAGGCATAGCCTCTTCCTCTTTCTTCAAATTCATTAACCTATGATAAAATGAATCCACTCCATGCCTTCATCACTATAATTATAAAAGTGTGGGAAATGGTAAGTGATGATTTTACTCCCAACAATTAATAAAGTGCTATTTCTCTTCCCCAAAAATATTCATAAAGTGTGAGAAAGGGTCAATGCTACTTCTCCTAGAAATTGCTAGAGTATGGGAAAGGGCCAATATTCCTTCTCTTCCTCCAAAAAATTAATAAAATGAAAGAAATGGCCAGCTTCTCTTTCTCCTCTCCTCTATCAAATTACAAAAAGTGTGAGAAAGGGCTCCAAAGATCCTCCTCCTCTTTTGAATGGAAAAAGTGTGAGAAAGGGACAATGCTCCTTTTCTTCCTCCCACGACTTAAGAGAACAACTTAATTAAATCCAAAATTAAGTACAATTAAACATATAATTCCTTTCTTTGCACAAATAATTCATTCACCATCATATAACCATAAATATTCAAGAACATTTATAATTATTCCTACTAAAGATGAAAATAACTCAAAGAATTCATAATTAAAAATACCTTTTCCTGATGCTAAACTCCCGCTAATCTGGTTGTCTGTCCTCTCTGCTCTTTGTCCATCCCTGGGATGCACTCCACCAAACTCTCACCCAAATGTGACTAACCACTCCACCAAATAGGAGTATCCTATCCATCTCCCTAGCTCTAGGATACCGAAGGAATCCTGGCCCCCGTGCCAAAACCCCATCAACCCTGGGTGTTCTTCCTGCTGATGGTTCAAAGAAACCCAAACCCAACAACGTATCCGTAAAATAAAACTAGCACTACAGCCTTCCTCTCAATTCTTCCTTCCTTTTCTCATCACTACTACCATTTAAACATTCATAAATGTTCATACATATTAAATTTTAACTGTGAATAGAAAATAAAGTTTATAGGCCTTAGATAATCCTCAGTTCTGCCTTAAGTCAAAGGTGGTGGTTACATATATTCCCTCCTCCTCCCAGAAACATGTTCTCGAGGGTGGTAAAAAAAGTGAGGGAAAATCTCATCAGAGGTGTCTCAAGATCTCTCCTGCCAGCCAGATCATGGACTATACTTGTCCCACTGACCCTAACTTGGTCTACCAAACGATTCATAAGTTGTCGGACCTCATTCAACATGCAATCTGCTCTCTATCGTGAGGGTTCCCACGTCCCCATACCCCAATTCCTTCCAATTTCTAGTTTATGTGATTCATCACACATAATGACATAAAACAAATACATGAAATACATTATGAGTTTTATGCAAGTGGGGTGGCAAGACAAGACGATAGGCAACGGGTCCACTTCTCTTGATTCTCCGAATCTGCCCTATAAATCAAGGTGACAACTTTGTCCCTTCAACCATATGGTACTCTTTATTAGGCCTGGATAATAAATGAAAACCTTTGTCTCCCACTTCATATAACTTCGCTCGTCCCATGTGCCCGCATAACTTTTCTCGCCTATCCTCTCAGCTTCCTTTAGTCTCTAACTGAATCACCGCTTCCTCCATTCCTGAACTAATTCTACCAACTATTACTCGGTCTTTGAATCTATCCCAACTCAATGACGCTCTGCATGGCATTCCATACAGATCTTCGCATCTGGCATTCATGGATCTATGAAACTGTTATTGTAGGCAAACTCTACCAAAGGTAGGTAATTTTCCCATTAGTGATTATCCATGAAATACATCCTCGAGTATGTCTTCTCCATGACTTGATTTCAGTCTCTCAGCTTTCTCCCATCTCTGCTTTCAGATGATAAGTTGTGGTTAAGTTCAATTGAGTCTCTAATGCCGACCGCGAAACTGTCCAAAACCCGAAGTGAACTGAGTCCCTATCTAAATGATCTTCTTAGGTAACCCATACAAATGGATAACCTTTTCTATAGAATACACGTACATCGCTGACATCGTAGTGTCTCAAACCGTATCAAAATGAGCACTCTTTTGGTTAACTTATCCACTACGCCAAGAATGGCATTGTCTATGAGATGTGAGCGCAACCCCACAACAAAATCCATAGAAATGACTTCTTCCACTTGGACATAGGAACATCATGTGGTTGTAGGAGGCTTGTCTGGTGATGGTGGTCGACGACTTCTCACTTGTTGACACTCTAGGTATCGGATGCAATTTAAATGGACTATATCACACCATGCCTACCCGTAAGAAGAGCTTCCTCATGTCTATCTTCTTTACACCCTGACACAATAAAGTTCTCTCATGGGCTTCCTTCAAGATGGTGTTTCAAATATCCCATTTATTGTGGATGAACATCCTTCCGATATCTCAATAGTCCTACCGCTTCCAAACTATATCAAGCTCATACTTTGGATCTAACTCTCCCCGGCCCCTGAGTTTGAAGTAACCTTGTAAATACCTAACCTGCTCTTGAGTTATACATGTTCCTTTAGATTGACTTTTAAGGGTATCATGGAGAAGACATGTGGTCTCCTCGCTCAAGGCATCCTGCACTCACATTTTCCTTCCCTTGATGTACTTAATAACCAAAATCATACTCACTCATAAACTCACTCCATCTCCTTTGCCCTCGCATTGTGATCCCTTTGAGTGAAGAGATGTTTTAAAATTTGATGGTCCATTTGAGCTCAAAGTTTCACCTCCTACTCAAGATAGTGCTCTCCAAAGTTTTAGAGCTAGCATTGTGCTACCAACTCTAAAACGAGTATCATAGTGCCTTTCATGTTTCTTCAACTTCCTCGACGCACAAGCTATCACTCCTCCACCCTGAATTAGCACATCCCCCAACCCTTTCTTAGAGGCATCCGTATGCATCAGGAAGTCCCTTTTCCATATCCGGCACTTGCAGAATTGGCACACTAGTTAGTAAACCTCTCGTTTTTCACTGAATGCACTATCACATTCTTCTATCCATTCATACTTGACCCTTGAAGCCGCAGCGGTGATGGGTTTCTTTATTTTGGAGAATCCTTCCACAAATTTCCAATAATAACCTTACTAGCCCCATGAAGCTTCACCTCATGGGCATTTTTCGAGACTGGCTAATTCCATACGTCTACCTTTTATGGTCCACAAAGATTCCTTCACCGTAAATGATACACCTTAAATAGTGGATTTCTTTCTAGAAGAAGGAACACTTCCACAAATTCCCATGCCACAATTTTTTCCCTCTAAGGAAGGACAACACCACTGCAAGTGTTCCTCGTGGTTCTTTGTTCTTGGAATAGATGAGGATGTCATCTATAAAGACTTGTACAACCGACGGCGTAATTTCTCAATACTGTCACGAGGTTTCATGAATATCATGAATGATTGGTCAATCCTAAGCAAATACGACAAACTCGTAACAACCAAACGAGTAGGCAGTTTTGTGGATATCACCTTCCTTAATCCAAAACTGATGATACCCTGATCGCAAATCAATCTTTTGAGAATAATTGCCCTTTCATCTATTTGAAGAGGTCATCTATTCGCATCATTGGGTACCTTTTTTTCACTATAGCACAATTCAAGTCCTTGTAGTCTATAAACAGTCATAAGGATCCATCCTTATTCATTACAAAAATTACTGGTGCACCCTACAGGAAACACTGGGCCTTATTATCCCTAAGTCCAAGAACTCTTTCAACTATATTTTCAATTCATTAAAGCTCAAGCGCTCGCCAACCGGATAATGAGTCTTTGGAAATTTTAGTTCCGGCACCGCATTTTAGCTCAATAGTAAAATCAAGCTCCTCCTCAGAGGTAACCCCGTAACTCGCTCGAAAAACATCCTTAAATTTGCCAATATCCGGTATTGATCTAATGAGGGTCCCTTCCTTTCATTCACTACTTCCACTACATACCAACACCCTTGCCTCAAACATTGTTTAACCTTCATAGTTGAGATAAAGCTGCAATGACAGCCATACACCCTGGATCTCTATTGGCCTTCCTTCGGCTGCCTACACAGAAAGTAATCTTTTTAGAAACAATCTACCAAAGATCATGGCTTCAACCAATCCATTCCAATGATTAGGTCGTACCCCGAGAGCAATGATCGATACCTTTATCCTGGTAGTACACACTCCCATTTCTACTAGAAATTTATCGACACTAGGTCCTACTACTGTTTTTCCCAAGCCATCTCGACTTGTTTAAATTCATCATGCTCACAGGGCTACTCTCAACCCACTCTTTTCTAATGCGACAGAAAATGAAACTATTTGGTAGCAATCTTCGTAATCAACAAAATTCCACATTGATATGATTTACGTACTGATGACTCCAATTACCCGTTTACTTGATGTTCGCCTGACGACATTAACCGCCGCAGAAGTGGTGGTTGTTACTTTCTCTTCCCATCGGGTCCTTTCATTCTCTATGCATGAATCCTAATTCTAACTCTGGTCAGTCACATTGGTAATGGGGTCATCCACATCCCCAACAAGTAACAAGAGATTGAACCATTTTATCGCTATGTGATCAGTTTCTCGAACGAAGTCTTTCCGAACCCCCGCCTCTACTAGTTGTTCCCTCGAGATGGCTAGGACCGTCTCGCGCCATGGTGAAGTATAGATGTTGCACTCGCTTCCATTGAACTCGCTACTATCCTGGTGTACTTTTTTTCCATATGGAGGTACCGGTTCTCCGGAAATGTCCGTGGGCCTTTATCGACAATCTCGTGGACGATGCAAAATGTCATTTCGAAATTCAAATTATGTTCCTTCTCCGCATAATGCATTTTCACTTTCCTATTGCATCGGGAAAGACGGCTTCTAAGATCCGCATTCATAGCTCTTATCTTAGGTTCAATCCATGTATCAAGCGCTCGCTGTTGGTCATTATCCATATACTTAACATATTTGACCAATTCCATAAATCTGGTCTCATATTCTTCTACAATCATTTTTCCTGCATCAAGGCATGAAATGCCTCTACCTATTGTTCCTCATAATAAGTCAAGTAGATATTTCCTTCTAACCTCTCCTCGGTGTTCCAAGATACCTGTCTAGGTAAGATGCAAGGTCTTTCCGGTGTTGCCCCACCGGCCAAGGTGTGTTGTCTCTTAACTGGAAATTTGTGATCTTTGCCTTTGAGTTGTATGTATAGTCCCTTAAGGAAAACACCTTTGTCATGCCTTCCAACCATGTTTCAAGGCTCAATCGGTATGCACTCGCGCGATAACCTGTTTTATCTTTTTCAATTCTCGGTGATGCCCCAGGCATAGGTCCCTCCCAATCCCTCGACGCTTTTGGAATACCATTCCAGATGCAGGGGTTCCACTGTCCCTCAGCTGTTGTCGCCACTTTAAAGTTTCATTTATGGCCTCCAATGACCACAGTATGAGAGCTAGTTCCGACAATGGTGGTGGCGGCTCAAGGTGTTGGTAGTGCTTTTGATGATTCTCACCACTACTCCTTCAAGTCCTAACCATCATGTATGATTTAAACTGCATCAACCAAAGGCCTGTACAACCAAAGTTGTCAGGGTGAGTTCAAGGATGTTTCAAATTGGTGCTACTCAAACTAGAAACAGGGTTAGGCATAAGTTTTTCTTTACTTGTCTGTAAACAGACGTTACTCTCTTTAGGGGATTGGCTGGGTTAGGATTAAGCGTCTAAGATTGATTTCTTCGCCTAAGAAAACTATTGACTCCCTTTCCCGGTAGCTATGCTAGCCTTGCGCCATACTCGCCAACTCTTCTAGCTTACTTTTCTAGTGTGTATGCCACCTCCTTCCCGCTTGTCCTAGTCTAAGTCTTTTAAACTTTTCGCTTACAACTAAATATCCTTCTATGCTTGACTCATGAGCTTTCCTTAGCACGTTGTCCATATGCATTAAATTGCATGTCTCGGTGGCTGCAGGTGCAAGTCTTTAAGGATTGTAGAGTGGCTTTCGACATTGGAACTTAGAGCTTGTGCGTTGTGGTTATGTATTGCTTCCTGACTTGTGGTCGTATGATGTAGTGAGCCTGAGGTGATGCACTAAAGCTTACTGTTTAACTTTGACTGGTGGAATGGAGTGGAGGGACTTGGTGCTTGGATCGATGAGTTGTGTGTACAGTCTCGTGAGCTTGGCGTTTGGATAATCGAAGATTATTCTTCAAGATAGTACTTTGCTACTATTGATAATTAAAATATTTATATGTGAATTTATTTATAAAAGTGATATGTGTAGCGCATTGGTGTTTGGTTATTTCTTAAGGCTTGGGCTTGGTGGGTGGTCGTGGGTTCAAAACCCATAGACCTCTAAAATTTATACTTAACCCTATTACATTCATTAATCACATGATTAATGACATAGGTTTCAAACCTACTATTAACATGATAATTTTATAATGTTAATTTACTTACCCAGTTTACCCAAAAATTATTACGACAAATAAGTCATTTAATTTTAATTATCATATTAATCTTACCATATATTATTAAATTTAAAACTCATATATCACTAATCTTTTAATTTAATTTAATTTAATTTAATTTATATCTATATTTAATCTTATCTTTTTATTTAATTAAATTAAAGTAATTAAATTATTTACTTACCTTAAACTAAATTAAAACTCATAATTATTTAAATTTTTTAATTTAAATAATTTAAATTTACACAATCATATTAATACTTTTAAATAAATTAATAAAACTAAAATTAATATTACTAGAAAATAATAATATAATTATTCAAAAAAAAAAAAAAATTACTTTCAGTTCGACAAGAGTTTAATGTGCTTTGAGGCATTCGCTAGCAGCCTTTAAGGTTGGGATTCTGGCATGAGGCCCACGTGCCCAGCCCCCGGCTCTCAATACCAAAACCCTAAGTTATTCCTTAACCCTAACACTCCTTCACTTCCGCCTCTTCCCTCTGCCAACTCTCCACTCTGCTCTTGGCGTTGGTACTGGTCTGGTCTGGTCGTGGATTTGTGCTATGTGTTGGTGTAGGTGTGAGAAGGGCCGAGAGTTCAAGTCAAGGGTTTAACAGTATGACAAACGTGGCAGGTGCTTGGCGCTGGTGCTTAGTGCGCTGACTTGCGTTTCAAGTGTAAAAAAAAAATTTGTTCGTTTTTATTTTTATTTCAATCATTTGATGTTGTGAGAGAGAAGAGGTGGACAAGGATGAGCGTCTCCCTCACTGTAATAGCTTTGAATTTTCATGGCGACAAATCAGCAGATGGACTAAATTTGTGGGAGAGACGGAGAGATATTTGCCTCACAGTTATCACCAAATACTTTCCCACAATTGTCTGCACTCAGGACGGTAACCTTTTATTTATTCGATTCTTTAGAAAACAATAGCTGTGAGCTCTTATGTTAAGGTACATCTTTGTTATCAGCTCACTAGGGTTTGGTCAAGTCTTTAGATGATTGATCTCTTATGTTTTGCTTGAGTCGAATCAAATTCTCTTTTTAACTATAGTCAATTATCTTGTTTAAAAAGTATTCGTCATGTAGGGTCGTCAGGAATGATACGTGCATCAACATAAAACATTCTTCATGGAAGCCCTTCAATTCATTTCGTTTTATTTTCATTTATTTTATCGTGAGCGCTCTCAGTTTTGGTTTCCTCTCCTCTGATTTGGCAAGTAAACCTCACAACTTGGTGATCGAATAGTAGTTGGAGCTCGGAGCCACTGCCACTGTCAATTTTGAAGAGTTATTTTTCCTTCAGTTTGCACAATTCCCCAATTTTACCGCGAGTTTTTCTAAGACAGGTTTACTGTAAAAGGTTTTAAACGGTGCTTGTATCTATATGTCCACATTTCAATTCCCGAAAAACCCATCATCATACATTATTTATGGCAGTGTAACGATTGAGAGGAGGTTCAAGGGATTGTAATGCTTGCAATGGTGGATGGGATTATGTAACATGTAACATGTGTGCCATCCATATATACTTGGCTTATTCTCTGGCTATTTTTGATAGATTGGATCACAACACTTTCAACGGCAATGATGTAATTATTTCCTCATGCTTGCAAAAGTTTTGCTCAAAACGTTGGATAAAACAACAATTTGATGCAGTTCTCTCCAAAAATGAGGAACAATAATATTAGCTGCAAAAATCTATATAACTAACTCTCCAAGTGTATAATCATAGATCGCATGCTCACTGATCATCTCCTCCACTACTAATCTTAGTGTTTGGCCCATTCCACGCCTGAGGAGATTAATGGTCACTTTGAACAGAGAGATAGATTGAAAAAATCTTCCAATCGGATTTTATTCATTTTCAAATTCAAATAGCACTCTGTTAATACTTTCTGTTAAGGTTGAAGTCAACTAAAGAATGACTAAATCATACAGATTTCAGTGCTCTTGAAGTATATACATGGGCATTTAAGGAATTACATTTCTACAAAAGGTTGTTTCACACTGTTTTACATTTCTAAGATGTTTGAATAAATTAAGTAAAATAAACTCCATTGAATATTTTGAAATATAGCTGGGTCTAGCTGAGTTGTTTCCCCAGCTGGATTTTCTAAATTGATTGCGAGGTACTTTAGGAATCGGATAAATTTTGCATGTTAAGGTTAATTGGCTTCATCCTATACAGAATTTTCTAACAGAACGTTGTGCATAATGAAATTCTATACTAGAAAAATTAAGATAAATTCTGCATAATGTTAATTGTCGAACAATTAACATGGATTATGTACTAGAAATCCATCGTTTCATATTGTGTTATGTTTCTATTTAGGTTAAATTTATTATAATTTAACCAAAACCTGTGAATTTTGATGCTCTGTGTAGTGTCCACCGTGAATTTTCATCTATTACAAGCGCATTCAATGAAAATTGAGCAGAAAATAAGTACCTGCCAGTAGGACGAAGTTGTTTTCTAGTCAAACGCATCACCTCGAATGCCTCCATTATGCTCTCCAAGAGTCCTTGAGTCGAGTAGTGCCGAGGTTCAAGCCTCCTCAGAGGACGAAATGTAGGGTTCCGTCTTGAAGCCAAACTTATTGGTCGTTTCGAGGAGTTTGACAAATTCATTATTCGTTTCGAAGGACTTGACAGTAAGAGACTTGTATGGAATGGAGACCTGAATGAAGACATGCTTTTGAAATGGAAACCATGGCGACTGTGGAGATTTGGAAGAAGGGGGGAAGGATGAGCATAAAGGACGTTGATGGTTAATGGGTTTACCAAGCGAGAGGCCATGGCTCCGATGGCCCAAAGGAATCCTCTTGCCTAATATACGTTACATTTATATTTATCCATGAAACCCAAATATTTTACTTGTTAAACCCTTCGTATATCGCATTATCTCATTCTTGTGTTGCCTTCTTTTATTACTTTTTCTATATTCTTTTTTTTATATATATTTTTATCTGTGTAAAAAAAAGTTTGTGTGCTTGGCTTGCAGGTTAGGCGGAAGTGGAGTTGGAGCTTGGAGCTTGGCCCTCAGGCCCAGATTTCAAACAAATAGCTCTGATACCATGTCTAGAGAACTAACTTAATTAAATCCAAAATTAAGTACAATTAAACATATAATTCATTTCTTTGCACAAATAATTCATTCACCATCATATAAGCATAAATATTCAGCAGAAATTTATAATTATTCCACAGCATGAAAATAACTCAACAAATTCATAATTAAAAATACCTCCTTCTTATGCTAACTCCCACTGCTCTAGTTGTCCTTTCCCTGCTGCCTTGTCCAGCCTGATGCACTGACCAAACTCTGCCCAAACCGACTAACCACCCAGCCAGCTAGGAGCAGCCTGTCTGGCTCCCTAGCTCCAAGATATCGAAAGGAATCCTGGACCCCGTGCCCAAAACCCCCAACAACCCAGTGCCCCCTGCGATGGTTAACCAAAACTGCTAAACCCAACAACATAACCAAAAAATAAAAAAAAACAGCACTACAGTCTCTCCTCCCCCCTAATTCTTCCTTCCCCCCTATTCTCATCATCAATAACATTTAAACATTCATAAATGTTCATACATCTTAACGTTTCACTGTGAATAGAAAATAAAGTATATAGGCCTCAGGTAATCCTGTTTGTCTAAGTGAAAAGGTGGTGTTACATACACCCCTCCTCCGAGAAACATGTTCTCGAGGTGGTCAAACAAAGTGAGGGATAGTCTCGTCGTAGTGTCTCGGCATCTTCCCAAGTAGCAGATACTAGACTATACTTGTCCCACTGGACCTTAACTTGGTCTACCAAATGGTTCCTGAGCTGTCGGACTCTACGGTCCAATATGCGTAACAGTTCTACCATGAGATTTCCCACATCTGATACATGCAATTCCTTCCAATTTAGTTTATGTGATTCATCAACAACATAATGATGTAAAACAGATACATGAAATACATTATGAGTTTTATGCAAGTGGGGTGGCAGTACCAGACGATAGGCAGCGGGTCCAAATTTCTTTTGGATTTTGAACGGTCCTATAAATAAAGGTGACAACTTTGTTCCCTTCCCGAACCGTATGGTACTCTTACTAGGCGTGATACAAATAAAAACCTGGTCTCCCACTTCATAACTTCGGTCGGTCCTGTGTGCATCTGCATAAATTTTCTGCCTATCCTATGCTTCCTTTAGTCTCTGTCTAATTTGAATCACCTGTTCCTCCATCTCTTGAATCAATTATGGCCCAACTATTACTCGGTCTTCTAATCTATCCCAAATCAACGACGTTTTACATGGCCTTCCATACAGATCTTCGTACAGTGGCATTCCGATGGAGCTATGAAAATTGTTATTGTAGGCAATCTCTACCAAAGGTAGGTACTTCTCCCACTAGTTTTGATTATCCATGACATACATCCTGAGCATGTCTTCCATGACTTGATTTACTCTCTCGGTTTTCCCATCTGTTTCAGGATGATAAGTTGTGCTTAAGTTCAACTAAGTCCCCAATGCTAACTGCAAACTTGTCCAAAACCTATAAGTGAATCTGGAGTCCCTATCTGAAATTATCTTCTTAGGTATCCCATGCAAACGAATAACCTTGATTACAAAAACACGTGCCACGTCAGTGACATCGTAAGTGTCTCTAACCGGAATAAAATGAGCACTCTTGGTTAAATTATCCACTATCACAAGAATGGCATTGTGTCTATGATATGTGAGCGGAAACCCCACAAAAAAATCCATAGAAATGACTTCCCACTTGGACATAGGAACATCATGTGGTTGTAGGAGGCCTGCCGGGTGATGGTGATCGGCTTTCACTTGTTGACACTCTAGGCATTTGGTGACGAAATGGACTATATCGTGCTTCATGCCTACCCAGAAGAAGAGCTTCCTCATGTCTGCGTACATCTTCTTTACACCCGGATGCACACAATAAATTTCTCTATGGGCTTCCTTCAGTATGATGCTTCAAATATCGCTATTTTCAGGGATGTACATCCTTCCTCGATATCTCAATAGTCTGTCTGCTTCCAAACTATATCCTTCATACTTTGGATCTAACTGCCTCCCGCTCCGGAGGTTTGAAGCAACCTTTAAATACCAACTGTCTCGTTGGAGTTGCGTCAACACATGTTCCCTCAGATTGACTTTTAAGGGTATCAAGGAGAAGACACGTGGTCTCCTGCTCAAGGCATTTGTGACAACATTTTCTTTCCCCTTGATGTACGAAATACCAAAATTGTACTCACTCATAAACTCACTCCATCGCCTTTGCC
>SNQJ01S0023289.1:4357-19666 GCA_010110895.2 Picea sitchensis | reverse complement strand
TTAGTTAATAAGGCCTATTTAATAAATGTGAACAAGTCAATGTAAGAATACCTAATAGAATATTCCACTTCTACAAAGATATTCATCCAGAATGTTCTTTAGAAGATAGCATTAAAATAAATAAGAGTAGGAGGCATGAGAAAGATTTGTCTTGCAAATTATTGTAATAGAGCATTGCTCTAATGGAGGTTTCCCCCTCAAAGAGGCAAGTGAACATTGCTCCCATTTCAATAAAGGTATCATTTTGGTGTGTTATTATCTACATTTTGTTGTTATGTTGGTAATTTCCATTATATTCATGTTTCTACTTAATATCACATAACTAGGTGCATAACAAGTCGTATCAGAGCACTTTCCTTGGTAGGAATTGTGGGTTAAAAAAAATTCTAGGATAGAGACATGTTATGGCTTCTTTAAAATGCAATGATCTGTCATTCAACGTATAAACTACAGTTGGGGAAGCATACACACAAGAAATACAACAGGTTTTTAAGTTCACATTGTTGGACACCCTTATAACCCTTGTTGGTACCCCTTCGAGTGGTAGCACATCAAACAACACTTGTATACGGAATTATGCTTCCAAGTACCTTTGGTATATCGGGAGCCCCCCTATGTATCCTGAAACTAGTCATAGATCAATCGATCTGCCTCCTAACTACTATTGTGCCACCCAGAACAACACTCAGTAAGATACTATCTAGTACCTAGGTAATCAATTAGTACGACTAAGGGTAAGATGTAGTCTCCTTAGTTGGTTCCCTGAGATATTGGGATGAGTACTACTATTCGATCCTGCATGTATATCAGATAGATAAAGCATATGGAAAACCCTTTTCTATAGGAATCCTAAAAACCCTAAACCTTGGGACGAAAAATAGTCCACAAGAGTGAAAAAGAAAAGAAAAGAAAAAGAGAAAGTGGCCAAAAAAAAAAAATGGGGTTTTCCAACACCCTTATTTGAGACCTATCTCATTAGGTTCCCCCTTTTTCCCTGATCGTTTTGATACCTATCATTTTTTACCTTTTATTACCTTCCCACAACCTTATTTGAGACCTTTCTCATTGGATTCCCCTTTTCGATCTGATTGATTTGATACCTATCATTTTTAACTTTTTTTTTACTTTCCTATACCCTTATTTGAGACCTATATCATTAGAGTCCCATATTCTCCCTAATGGTTGTGATACCTCTCATTTTTTACTTTTTGTTTAACTTGTGGACTAGTATTGTTCCTGGCACCCTTATTTCTTGCTTATCCCATCAATCTCCTCTCATTGCCCTGATCATCATGGTATATATGAATTCTCATCTTTCTTGTCTGTGGACCCACCACTCATCCCCTCATGGATCCCAACCTCCAAGAAGAAACCAATCAGAAACAGAATACTGACCTTATTTCCCTTCATGCCCAAGTAAATAGGGAAATTCCAGTCATTCATGAAAAAATGGACCACATCCATGCCCAACTCGGTAGCCAAATTGATGAAGTCCCCACTCTCAATGAATTCATGAAAAAATTCTAGGGTCCATCCTCCTATGACACACCTCTCTATACTGAAGGTGTTGACTCCAACCAAACTCTACACTCTCATTCCAACTCCCTACCTCGTCACCCCTGTCTCCCTAGAGTCAAGGTCAACAAATTTCATGGGTCATATCCACAAGCCTGTGTTACTCAAATGGATAATTATTTATCCCTGCATGGTATCATTGATGAGTTAACTAAGATTCATTATGGAATTCACTATTTGGATATGGAAATATCGAAATGGTGGGAATGGCGTCACAATGCACGCCAAGGGTATGTTTCTTGGTCACAATTTGTTGTAGAGTTGTATGAATGCTTTGACACATAAACCCACAATTTAGAACATTTGACTAAGTTGAAACAGTTTGGAATAGTGGAATATTTATTACTGACTTTGAGCACTTTGCTTTCCGAATGGAGGGAATGATAGATTCTTTCTTCATGGAAAGATTTATGAGTGTCCTTACGGATGAAATTCATGCCCAGGTCATTATGGCTCACCCTCAGACTTGGTTGGAAGCCACTAAGTGTGTCAAGGAGGAACAACAAGTCATCTTGGCCCAAAGAAAAAAACCCACTTTTGTCTCATGCCTTAAACCCAACACCCCTACCCCTAAGACCAATCCTCTCAAGGTCCACAAGTTAACATGGGTAGAAATGGACGAATACCAACTCAGGTGTATTTTCTATAATTTTGATAATAAATAATTTCCAGGGCACAAGTGTAAATAACATAAAAAAATTATGGCCATTTCGGAGGATTTTTCTAATCAATATGTTGAAGTTTCACTTGAATCAACACTACCCCCAATTGATGATATTATGCCTCCCTATGATCCTCCTGAAGTTGAACCACTAATTTTGTTACATGCTCTCACTGGATTTTCTTCTCCTGAAACCCTCAAATTGATTGGTTACATTAATCACAAAAAAGTCATCATCCTAGCTGACTGTGGTAGCACTCATGATTTCATTCATCATTTCCTTTCCCAAGGAGTCAATTTCTATATCCACACTGTCAATAATTTTAAAATCATGATTGCCAATGGTGGTTCCATGAAATGTGGAGGGTGTTGTGAAAATGTTCCCTTACAAATTGGTCAGTATAACCTGAAATATCACTTGTTTTCTATTGACATGGGTGGTTGTGACACTATGCTTGGTGCAGAATGATTATGCACCCTAGGACCCATACTCATGGATTTTAAGGATTTAACCATACATTTCCAACAGGAAGGCCAACATTATAAATTTCAGGCCATTACCATAGGATCTTCGAAGATTAGCACTTCCCAGTGCATGGAAAAGTTACTCAAAAAAGGTCATTCTAGCATCATCGCCCAACTCCATTCCATTCAAGTAGTTGAGACACCCCTGGTACACCCCAACCTTCAAGCAATTATTTCACACTATCACACTATTTTACAACCCCCCCAAGGCCTTCCCCCCTCCCACGATGACCATGATCATTACATTCCTTTAATACTGGCCAACATTCCTCCCAATTTTCACCCTTATCGTCATCCTTTTTCTTAAGAAAATGAAATGGAGAAAATTGTCCACAAATTGTTAGAAGCAAGTATTATCCATCCTATTACCATCCCCTATTCTTCCCATGTTGTCATGGTCCTCAAGAAGCAAGGAACTTGGTGCATGTGTCCTGCTTTTCGTGCCCTCAACAAACTTACCATCAAGGACAAATTCCCCATTCTCGTCATAGATGAAATTCTAGATGAACTCAGTGGGGCTCAATAATTTACCAAACTCAACCTACACTTTGGCTACCACTACATATGTATGAAAGAGGAAGACATCCCCAAGACAACATTTCGCACTCATGAGGGACACTTTGAGTTCTTGGTCATGCCCTTTGGTCTCTATAATTCACCCTCCACTTTTCAAAGTCTCACAAATCATGTCTTTCATCCTTTTCTTCGTCATTTTGTGTTAGTTTTCTTTGATGATATTATCATCTATAGTAAAACGTGGCAATCCCATCTCACCCATGTAGATCAAGTTATCAATATCCTATATAAGCACAAACTTTTCCTCAAATAGTCTAAATGTGATTTTGTCATCTATGAATTTGAATACCTTGTTCATATTGTTGGAAAGCATGGTGTAAGGTTGGATCCTAAGAAAATTGAAGCTATGCAGAATTATCCTCACCCTAAAACTCTTAAAAGTTTTCCTGATTTCCTAGGTTTAACGGGTTATTATGGCAAGTTTTTTCAAAATTATGGAAAAAGTATGCCCCCATAACAACTCTCCTTAAAAAGAATGCCTTTGGTTGAACTCCAGTAGTAGACCAATCCTTCCAAGCCTTTAAGGAAGCTATGTGTACTAGTCCTATAATGGACCTACCTGATTTCACCAAGACCTTTGTTTTGGAATGTAATGCATCAAGGAGAGGAATCTGAGAAGTTCTCATGCAATATGGATGCCCTTTGGATTTCACCAGTAAATAGTTGTTAGATATACATTTGGGCCAATCAATATTTGAAAAAAAATGATGTTTATTTTGCATGCAGTGGATCTATGGCACCCTTATCTATTGGGACAACACTTGCAAATTAAATTGGACCATCATGTCTACATTACGTTGTGCACCTAGTGGGGCAGAGCGCCCCCTTTCCTAGGAGCTCAAAGGGGGGAGAATCCCCTGTTGTATTTTTGGGATGAATTGGGTTCTACCTTTAAGATTCCAACAAAACCCTAAAAACCATCGACCCTTCTAGAGACTAGAAGGAAACACTGTGCATAGAGTGAACAACACAGTCTCACCTGTTATTGATGTTTGCAGGACCCAGAGGTATTTATTCATGGAATGTATGTTTCCCATGGGAATTTTATACATACTACTCTACTTCAACATTCATCAGATCTACCATTCTATAACCATATTCGTTCATTAAGATTCATTCTGCAGAAAATATCATGCCTAATATAGTGTGCAATGAATTCTAATCGATTCATTCATTCATACATTCATAATAAACCATATAAAATAAAAATTCCACATAATGACATAGTTTTTTATCATGGTTCACCCCCCCGGGATACATCCACAAAGATCTCGCATGCATTGCTTCTTTATTCATCTTCATCAATTTCTTGCACTATGCGCATTACATCAGAAGTGCATAAATGCACATGTCTAGGTGTGGTGATGTGATGATAATCAATGTTGCACCAATCTCCACAGCTTGCAACCTAAACCTTCGTTACAATCCATAAGTCTCCAAAAATGACTCAATATGAGCTCCACAACTCTCAACCAAAGTCTAGTATCTCCGACTCAAAACTAGAGGACTTCCACACATGATAATCCTTAGAGATCCCTCATCAGATCTCACACTACATATTTATACTACCAAAAATTGGGTTAAGACAATTACATCATGACCAAAACCCTAACCCTAAGTGCATTAGGTTTGTCCACATTACAACCTCATGTGCATGGTTGCTCTATGATCCAACCGTTTCCTTGTCGCATTGTCATTCTTTTTGCTTTTTTCTTTCCTCTTCCTTGCGTTGCTTTTCATTATTACCCGACTCATTTCTTTTCTTTGAATTCCATCGTGCACTCCATTTGTGGTCCCTTTATCAACTATCTTCCAAAATTGTTGCACATTTCCCCAAAATATCTTGTGCCAACAAGCCCCCAAAACTTACCTGTGGCTCGTCCCGAGCCACTCATGTAGTATTGCAGTTGTTACTAACTTTTCCAACTCATGGAATCTTCTTGATATGTATCAACTGAATATTTTTCCCATGCTCTCTTCTCTTCTACAGACTCCACGGTCCGCATAGTGATGTGCTCCTTCATTAGTTATTCAGTCTCCATGTTGATCTGTTCAACCTAGATTTTGGTTGTATCAATTTATGTCAACATCTTCTCTGAACCTTCTTGTAGTGGATCCAACTGAATCTACCTCATCTATTTCTATGCTCTTACATTCTTCAATTCTACCTGTAAGTTCTTCTGATCTTGCACACTCCTCAACCTCTCCTGTATTGTCATTTCCCTCTACGTTTGTTTCAATTTATGCATGACAGTGTTCACTCCTTCTTCCTTTTGTTATAACTCCTGCATTTTTTCATCCTCTTGTAGATGAGTCCATAAATGTGTGTTCTATCATATAACTCTATAATTTCCTTGAAGCTCTGCAAAATGTTATCCTTATGGTATGTTTCCTCCTGCTCTCTTTGTGATCTAACGTTTGGAGACGTGCCTGGTTGTAGGAGTTCCATCAACTCTGTGATGTAGCTCTTATAGTTCTCCACAACTTGCGAGATATGTTCCACCTTCTCTTATGTTTGTAACTTTCATCCTTCCTCTGCACTGTCTGGGATAGTCTTAAACACTTCTTCTATTCACGACTATATCCTCTCCCCACGTTTCTTCACGTCATCTCTCTCAACCTACACCTAGTCAATTGTTATTTTTAGTGTGTCATTTAATTTCTTTACCAATTCTAAATTTGTCGCATATACTCGAGCTATTGATTGTATCTCCTGTGTGAAATTGACTTGCAATTTATATAGCACTTTGGTTGGGACCTTGGGCAATGACAAGTCCAAGTGATCAATATCCTTCAACTATTTCTGCGTTGTCTCGTCATCCATCTGCAACATTTGTTGTGTGATACAAACATTCTCACCTCCCGACGCTATGATTTGGACTGTCTCCTACGTTGGTATTATATCTTCTTTAATAGTATGTTGTGGTTTCACCTTATCCTTATATTTTGCTTCACTCTATTGTAGTTGTTCCAACGTGTCCTTCACCTATATCAGCTTCTGAATGATTTCTTCTCACTACTTCTCAACATCTTCCCATGATTATGTTGTGTGATCCTATACTTTTTCTGCAACCATATCCACATCATATTCTATGATTTTAAATTTAGGGATACCCTTGTGAACCTTCATCTTCTTTCGTTTTCCTCCTCATTGTAAGACTATCCTCTTCATTGGTAGATTTCATGTCTATGCTGATGTTGTTGGTATCTCCAAGTTTGGTGTATCTCCTCCTCCTAGTTCCTCCTGTGCGGGAACATATTTATCCTTTTGTACTCCTCCATTCCTTACTTCAGTGTGGTCCTTCTCCTACGTTGAGGGATTATTTTGTCTTGGTTTTCTAGCTGTCACGCTCCCTCCTTTTTATTTTGCATGCTCTACAACCTTCCTTGTGTTTGTTGTTGGACTAGTTGTCTTCTTGGATGTGCCAACCTCTGATTGTTGTTTATCCTTTGATCCCTTCTTTGACACCATTGGTACCTTCCACTCTTTAGTCTAGTATTTCATGGCCCATTAAACTTCCTCTCTAGTCACACAGTACCTCATCTACAACCAATTCGTCTTTGGGTCCCTCTTGGCATGAATCCATACATTGTGTCTAGAAACCTGAAAATTATTTATGTTTTTATGCTCCTCCACCACCTCTAGTGGTATCCTCCATGTCTTAGCCACATTTTCCTTTATTTCATCAAAATAAATCTCAAATATAGTGGAGTTGTCCCTCCTTTATTTTTCTTCTGAAGTGTGACACAATGTTGCTTCTTGCTTTGCACAACACTTTCTTATCCTTTGAAAAAATGCACTGTATTTTGGGTGTCTCCAACCTACCAATGCTAGAAGTATGATCAACCATGAATAATGGAACTATGTTCCTAATTCTTGTGCATATTTTCAATCATCAAAAAATAAATTCAATAAGTATGGACTCCATCTAAGTAAAGTCCCCTTCGTGCATTGTGTGCCTGCTGCTATCACACCTGTTGTTGCTTCTTATTTGAGACACTTCCTTAACAATTTACATGCCATTAACTTAGTTTCCAATCTTGTCGCAGGTTTGATGATCCTGTTGATTATGATTCTGCGGACACTCTCTCTTTTCCATATGTCTTCTTATTCTCCTCTTCCAGGGCCTTCTCCTTATTTTTATCATCCATATATTGTTCAGGATTCTCTCCATCAGTTGGAATACCTGTGATTTCTTCAATTAGATCAAAATCGATTGATATCGGCATGTCGATCCATAGAATACCCCCATGTACTAACGCCAACAATTTTTTGACACAATTATTCACATCCTTGCCCTGTCCAAAATGAGGGGTTTCCAATAGGTTCATTCTCCCTACATTTTGCAACACTATAATCCACTTCTTTGGTTTTAATATTGGAACTCTAAATGAAATTATCCCTTTTCTCTCCACATACACATGCGGCTCAAACTCAATAAATTTTTCTCTATCTGCTACGTCATGGTCCACATATTTCAACTTCTCCACACATCCTAAATTGTTAGTAAGGATTGTAATTCCTTTTGGTATGCACGGTAGTGATATTGTGAGTTCTGCATGTTTGTGTGGTGACCTTTGTATTGGATATTTTCCCTTCTTCTTCTCTGCCATGGTTGATGGCCATGCCTCTTGATGTGCTTCCACTTCTTCCTCTGTGTTAGAATCAATTTGTCCTGTGACATCCTTAGCTTGTATATGCTCTTATGTTTTTCATGTTGTCTCTGGGACCAATTGTTTCTCTACTTCGACATGTGTCCTAGGCTCATATGACTTGGTTATTTCATCATCTTCCATGTTCATCTGTTGCGGCCCTCCCAAACCTAGCTACTGTGTATGGTTCTGTTTTTTGGTTGTTGGATCCATGTCCATTGCTTCTGTTACTAGTTCTTGCTCCTCTACAACTGTTGGAATCATTGGTTCAGTTGATGGAATCACATCCACTTCTATGAATCCTTCATATTGACTAGGGTTTTGAACTTTTGGTGTTGCTTTCTCTACAGATTTCATATCCTTTTGAGTCTTTCCTTTGTCGAATTTCTCTTGAGGGTGTTTTCCAAGAACACATCCCTCAAAAATTTCTTTGGAGAAGTGGATGTCAGGAAGACCATCAACCATTCCATGCTTGCTAATGTTTTGCATACATCTGAAATTTAAATGCCCAAACCTTTTGTGCCATGTCCTACTGCTTTCATCAGCATGGGTATGTAGTAATGCATATTCTGGTTCAATAAACTCAGAAAATGTGTAGAGTACGGATTGATGATTTACCTCACCAGTAACAACTTTGGAATTGGTTTTCATGTCATAGATATCCACATCATCATGTGTGAATATTAGTCTCTTTCCAGTGTTGCAGTTTTTTATCTAATACATGGAGATACGATTGATGGAGAGTTTGGGAACGTGTAGCACATTCTCAAATCTTTTGTTTGTGAGTTCAATTCTCCCTTTTCCAATGACCTCGACCTGATATTTTTCCCCCATTAGAATAGGAGGACCTTTGCATGTGTTGACTGAAGAGTAGACTTATTTTGTGGCTTCCATGTGGTGTGATGTTCCTGAACCTACAATCGAGGCATTGGGAGAGGAGTTGATAGAAATTAAAGAATGGATATAATTACCTTTATTGGGATTTTCATCTTTTGGATTATTCTTCTTGGAACCCTTAGGGATGAGATCTCCAAGGTTATTTTGTTGAATTATTTGGGCCATTTGATCTATATGTTTCTGCATACATGCAGATTTTGAATGGAATCATTTATGGCAGTAAGTGTATTTCTCCCTGTTTCTTCCCCTTCCACATTTGGATCTGGAGGAATCATTGAAGGGTTTTGAGTACCCTTCCTTCTTTGGATTTGCATGTGCCTTCCTTTTGTTTTGGTTCTTATATTTATGGTTTTGGTGACTACTACCATCTTGCAAAACAAGTGCATGCACCTTTGGGCCTTTGATTTTTCCCATGTTGATGAGCTTGTTATGCTCTTGTGTCAGAGACTCAATAAATACCTCAAGAGAACGCATTTTCTAGGTAGGTCCAGAGGATATCCTTACTGAATGAAATGTGGATAATAAAACTAAGTATTCTAGACCAAGTTTGGAGAGAATGGTAATAGCCATTTGTTTCTCCTCCTTAGATTTATCAACCCTACAAGCTTTGAGTTGCGACAACAAATCCTTATATTTGGTAAAGAAATATTGGATATTGTCGAAGGCTTTTGGATCCAAAGTGAGAAATTCCACCTAAATTATATGTCCCCTCATCTTATCCTATTTTCAAAAAATTCCTTCCATGGTGATCCAGACTTCATTGGGGGTTTTACAGGAGGATATTTGAAAGAGGAGCTCAAAACAAATGAGACTGCAAATAGTTCCAAACGCTTCATCCATCTAATTTAGATACTTGGATTTTTCTATGGTTGATGTGGGTTTGGTCTCTGTTTCCATGGTTAACCTATATAATCCTCTACTTCGAAGATGCATTATCATATTGTACTTCCATGAAAATAAATTGTAAGGTGTAAGAATGAATTATTTTGGAAATTCCATTTTTCCCACTGTCTTCAATCTTTAGTACTTGCAAAAATAATTTAGTGTGTATTTTTCCTAGCAATCCATCGGCTCTAATACCATGTAAATTTGAATAAATATTCGGAGATAAGATCTAGCTAGCAAGAATACATACATGATTTGCAGAGAAAAGATGGAAACGAGAGAGTGAGAATCAAAGAATTTGCATTAACAAAAAGAATGAATGATAATTTAAACATGATATACTTTGTATAACTCAACTAATGTGCACTGGAAGAGAAGCCAATGTTCCATAGTAGTGGTATAGAGTGATCTGGACACACACCGGGAGTTACGGGAGTAAACTGCCACCTAGTCTGAGTTAACTAGTTTCTCAGTCTTCGGTTAGCTAACTAAAACACAGTGATGTGAGGAGGATATAAAGGAATCATGAGTAATGTGCTATTTTGGTGATAATCCCAAGGAAAATGTGCATTATCATGTGATTATTTCAATGATTCGTGGTGATGAAACCGATGTGGCATTAAGACTCCACTCAACTGATCAAATTGAAGTGTGAACTGAAGAGAATATAATCCTAGAATGTAGGAAAAGGAATATTCTCCCTAAACTATAGGAGATTGAATAGTGACTAATAAACATAGGGAAAACATTAGGAAAAATAAATCCTAGGTCTGTGTGAAGTATCTCCAACAAGATTGAGGGTTTGGGGAGAAGAGAATCCAGTGAGGGTGTGCAACGAAATCAATAGTTCAACTTCTAGTGGATGAGTGGGTGGAGTAGTATCATATATGGGGGGTATCTCTTCCACAGGTGAAGCTTCATCCTTATCATCAACAACATCTTCAGAAATGGCCATAAAAATATTGTTTTCTTTACATTTGTGCCCAGGAAAATATTTGTCATCACAATTATAGCAAAGAACCTTGAGTTAGTGTTCAACCATTTCTACCAAAGATAAGCTCTAGATCTTGAGAGGGGTGGCATGAGGGGCAAGAATGGTAGCTCGAGGGAGGGGAATAAAAGAGGGTTTTTTGTTCTAGGAAAAGAAAAAATGTTTTTCTTCTTTGGATCTTTTAGTAGATTCCAACCAAGTCTGGGAGTGAGCCATGAGTACCTGGGCACAAATTTCATCATTTAGGAAACTCATAAAACATTCCCTGAAGAAGGCATCTGTCACACCCTCTGTTTTGAAAGCGAATTTCTCAAAGGAGATTATAAAATATTCCACTATGCCATACTGTTTCAACTTGTTCAAATGACCTAAATAGTGGGTGTCGATGTCAAAGCATTCATCAAGCTATGCAGCAAACTAGGTCCAAGAAACATACCCTTGGCATGCATTTTTACGCAATTTCCACCATTTCCAGTGTTCAAGATCTAGATAGAGAACAACATAACATATTTTTTCCAACTCATCAGTAATGCCATGAAGAGAAAAAAAATTCTCCATTTGGGTCACCCAGCCCATGGGATCAGATCCATCAAATTTATTTACCTCAACTCGGGGAAGATGGGGGTCATGATGAAAGGGGTTAGAATGAAATGTCATAGTATGGGAGGAGTCAACACCATATACTTGGGAGGGTTGTTTAGGTAAGGGGCATCTTGGGATTGATTCAACAATTGGTTGAGAGGAGTATTGAGGGTGCCAAATTTGTTATCCAATTTTCCCTCTCATTGGTTAAATTGATCGTAAACTTTTACAAATTTGGTCTGTACTTGTGCCTCAAAACAATCGAATTGGGCCTTATTCTTTTTTATTTTGACCTGCAGTTATTGGGTGCAAGTGTTGGCCATGTGGAAAGTTGGGTTGCCAAGAAACGGGAATGGTTCCATTGAAAAAAGGCGGATCGGTGATATATATCACTGTGATCAAGATGACAAGGGAAAACCAATGGGACAGGTGTCAAATAAGGGTTTCAGGAAGGGTGGGTGGGACCAAAGAAACAAAAGGCTTATAATTGATAGGTATCATGAAAATAAAGGAGAAAAGGGTAATCCAATGGGATAGGACCCAAATAAGGGTGTCAGGTCCATGGGAAAAAAATTCTTAAAAATGATAGGTACCACTTTGATAAGGGCAAAGAGAGGAATCCAATGGAACAGGTACTGAATAAGGGTGTCAATGGGACCACTATTTTCTTGTTTAAAATTCTGCAGAGTTATACTACGACCCAAAGAATACTGCAGTGAAAAAATGCCCAAATTTTTAACAAGAAAAGTTGTGTAGGAATTTCACAACTAGAATGCAAGAGGAAGGGTTACACAACAATATATCTCTTCTGTTCCTTCTTTGTTCTATTTCTATCCCTAGGTTTAGAATTTACAATATTCCTACAAACAAGGGTTTTCCCTCTGCTATAGCTCTCTGATATACGTGAAGGGTCAAATAGTAGTACTCGACCCAATATCTGAGGGAACAAACTAAAGAGGATCAAACGTACCCTTAGTCATACTACCCAATTACCCAGGTACTAGAGAGTATCTTCTCAATTTTTGTTCTCAGTGTCACCAAAAGTAGTCATATGACCGATTAGCTGATATAGAGTTTGTTTCAAGAAACCTAAGGGACTCCCAATGTACTAGACGATACGTGGGAGTGATGGTTGTGTACATATTATGTATGATACGGTACTATTCGAGGGGTACCAATAGGTGTTATAGAGGTTTCCAACAAGGTGAAACATGTGTTTCTAAGTAACCCCGTGAAACCATCTTTACTTCCTGCATGTAGTCTTCCCCACCATATTTTTACCAACTGAGCGATCGATCGTTGTGCTTTATAGACATAATCAATACATGTCTCTACCCTAAAAAAAAATCTCATGATTTTTGCAAAGGAAAGTGCCATGATACCACTTGTTAGCTACCATCTATTTTATTATAAATAGTATAAAATATAAATACTTTAGAAAATACCAGTGGAACAACAAAATTTTGAGAACCAAAACACCAAAGATTATAGCTTTATTAATAAAAAGTAATGTTCATTTTCCTCTTCGTGGGGGAAATCTCTAGAAGAGAAGTGATTTGTTACAAAACTTCTCAAGAAAAGGCTTTTTCATGCCCCCTACTCTTATTTATACTAATTCTATCTTCTAGAGAACACTCTAGAGGAAGAACTTTCTAGAAGCGAAAACTTCTATGAGTTTTTTTACATTAGACTTGTTCACATTATTAAATAGGCCTTATTAACTAATGTCATCCTTTATTACATGGAAAATATATTATTCTATCTATGTGAGGGCATAGGGAGGTTAGGTGCCTAACAACATCAAACATATGGAAAACCAATCAGTCAATGACCAATGATGAAATTTCATCTGCTAATAAGAAGGGAACCTATGTCCTAAGATGAAAATAGGCCCAGGGTGTTGTCAACTCTAGGTAAAACTCTTAGAGCAATGTGTTGTAGTAAATAATAGATTACCCACCAATAAGAATTCAATGGGAACCTTCTAAACCAGCATTAGAAAAAGGAAAAGATACTAATATTACTAAGAACAACTTGACGATTGGGAAGGTTGACATGGACAATCAAGAAATTTTGGAAATTCTCGACACGGACAAAATGCTCGACACAGAAAAAAAATTCGCTTGAACATAAGCATGACATAATGGTGATTTCAATAGTATATGACATAAAGTGGAAAACTTATATAATCCTATGACACATGAGGCATCGAAAAAATAACCATAATTATTGGAAGAGTAACCAACCGAAGGTGTAATAAAATAAAAAATCAAGGTTCATCTTCTTCCATCCATACGAAAACCTAAATTGATGAGAAGATGAATCAAACTTGAAGCTTTGTTCAAGGGTGACATAACTCAAGACAACTAACAACAAAACAAAGATCTTTATTCTTCCCCACTCTCTCTTTTTTTATTATATTTTATTTTTTTGTCTTTTTTCATGTTATAAAATCCTGAAAAGGAATAAAAGAATGCTAGAATACAACAGAGGAAATGAGTGTCATAGGGAAAGAAAACTAGTTCCAAGTGCATGAAAAATACCTATGAAAAATGTAGGAAGCATATGTATGATATGGACACTCATGGAAATGTTTCTTGTAGGGATACATTGTTACACACTATAACAGAAATAAAGGAAAAGGAAAGAAGTTAAAGAGAATGCATGAGCAATGCGCAACATATGGAAAACTAAAGTGGGAATTATGATTAAATGAAAAAGTAGTAGAATGCAATGGAATAATGCAACTTGAAACATAAAAAAAGAATCCTCATAAGATATGGAAATAAAAAGATTGAGAATAAGTCATGTGGCTTCAATGCAAAGTCATGGAAGGGATAATAGGGCTCTTGATTCTATACAAAAATTTAGCGTGGGTGCCAAAATGGAAAACAAGGATCTAAATGGGTCATCCATGATAGGTAGGATCTATGAAATAGGCCATACAATTTTTAAAATGACAAGAAGGATTCATGTAAGAACCCAATGGGGTCGATCCTAAGGATGAAAACACTGAAAATAAATAAATAAATAAAAATAAAAATAAATAAATAAAGAGAACTGAAGCTAAAATTAATAAATTACAGTAATTAAAAGTGGGGATGCTCAATCATTCTTTACTAGGTGTAATAATTCTTAAGGTAGATCCCATTGAAGGTATCATCCATCACATTCCCTTTATAATATTCAAGCTCATAATATCCTTTATGAAGAACATTCCTCGCAATGTAAGGGTCGTGCCACGTGGGGTTAAACTTGCTTTCTTCCAAGGCATATTTGTCTTAATCATATACCATGAGAAAATCTCCTTTGGATAAGACTCAAAGGAATACATGCTTGTCATATTGGGTGTTGACACATTTTTTATGTTCTTTGTTCCTCATGGCAGCATATTTTCACTTCTCGTCGAGTTGTTATGTGTGAACAAGATGATCCTCTAAGGCAGTGGTGTAAGGGAGGAGTTAAATTTATACCTTGAGTGAAGGGATTTCACATTTAATCTAGAGAACTGCTTCCACTCTATGAACAAGTTGGAAAGGTTTGAACCCTGTAGTAGCCTTCACACGTGTTAAGTAATCTTAGAGTGTTGGAAAGAGCATTAAATGTCAATTGGACTTGTTCACGTTAACCTTTCATTGGAGGATGGTCTTAAAGGACTTTTTGACCGCCTCTAGTTGATCACTCACATGTGGATGGTAAATTCATGAATTTTCCTAATGGAATCATGGCTTAGCTTCCAACTCGATCATCATCTTATTTTGGAAATGACTTCCATGATCAATGGAAATATATCTAGGAACACCAAACTTAGTTATAACCTGGTTGGATATGAAGAGTTTGTTTATCTCACCACTATTTGAGAACATTAGAATTGCAAGATACCAGATATATAAAATATGCAGAACATAAATAAAATGCTAGAAATGGCAGAATAACAGTAAAATATCCAGCATAATCTTCACAA
>SNQJ01S0023288.1:34049-91657 GCA_010110895.2 Picea sitchensis | reverse complement strand
TAGATTAGTAATGTTATTTATTACCCCTTAATTGGGGCATATTAGATTAGTAATGTTATTTTATTTATGTCGACTTTAGGCCATTAGTTGTAATTATACCTCCTAGTCTCCTATATATACCAAGGAGACATTTTCATTTTGAAACATATTGTACTTGAACATTTAAGTGGGGTAAAAGGAGGTTGCCCCCTCGAAGAGGCTTATTATCTGAAATTATCTCTTTTTCAAGGCGTTGAGTACTTTTCTTGAGGTTTTTCTATGCTATATTAATGTTTGGTTCTTAATAGTTCACCCCCACCCTGAGGCTACATCCACCAACTCTTCTTCTTTATTAGCTTCTTCAATGGGTTACATGCACAGAGCCTCAAAACCCTTACTCCACACAGGACAGAAGATATATGCAACTCGCTAGATCCTTCTTCCTTGCGCTACAGCACAAATCCTTCCACAGTCTGTCACAATCACTTTCACTTAGCTCTATAAGTCTCTCACAATATGCACGAAGCATTTACAAGCCACTCTTGCACTTAGCTTATTGACCTCATTACATACACCGATATATTCTCTACTTACATCACCTAGATTTCTATTTATACATTACAAAATAGGCCTAAACATGGGTAAACACATGGGCCGACATCCCATACCCATTACATATTCCCAAATCCCAAAAAGGACCCAAAAAGGGGTCAAGATCCCGTGATCTCTGCTTTGTCTTGCGCTCCATCTTCGATAGGATATCGAAGTCCCAAAATAGGTCAAACACACCCAAGAACCCTCAAAACTTGGTCAAGGGCCAACAGGCCGCCAACACTCACCCGTGACTCATCCCGAGTCACTCTGATGTAGGAATTTCTTCTTCGAAAGCTTCGATCTTGGCTCAAGCTTCTTCAACTTGTTGATGTGCTATGAATTCTTGTTCATAAAAATATTGGATGATTGCATCATTCATGGGTCCTTCCAGGCGTTGCTCAGTTACATTAACAACCTACTCTACTTCTGCTCCTTGGCCTTCTACCTCTGTAAACAACTGGTTGGCCTTATCTTATATGGGTTGGAGTCTCTGAGTTACTTCCATAACTCTACTCTGGATAGTGTGAATTTGGTTTTGGGCGGTCCGCTACTCTTGAGATCTATTCATTCTTTCCACAGCTGATAGGAGCTTCAACTGTGCCTGTATCGTTTTGGCATGATACTTCACCTCTTGGAGCTGTGACTCCAGTTTTCTTAATTCTGGACTCTCAGCGAGTCGCTCATATGCCAGGGTACTATGATCACTTAGTTGCTTGTATTCCATAGAAAGGGTATTTTGTAACGACCCTTAATTATTAAGATGATTAATTTAATAAATAATCCTAAAAATTAGATAAACTATAATTAGTTATTAAATAACCTTAACTAATTATTTGTTGTTAATTAGTTACTCTTGACTATGCTTAATTTAAGTATAATTAACTCTTTAATCAATATGGTTAATGATTAATTTGATTATTAATTAATTAACTAATTAATGGTTAATTAATTTGATTATTACTAATTAACTAATTAATAAAGTATTAAATAAGGGGTGGATAATAATATTTAATGTTTAATTAATAATGATCTCTCATTAAGGATAACGATTCAATACGTAAGTAGGGATGGGTAATGAATGAATGATAAGGGTATTAATGGCGTGGGGATAAGGTAATGTTAGTTGTGCGGGAGCAATGTATGAAGGAGTGAACAAGGGGGAGAAAGGAGCTGAGAGGGGATCTTACCGCTATATATGTTTAATTGGAGGAGATTGGAGCATTGGACGATGGGACAAAAGGAATTTACAAAGGGAATTTAGTGCAACCGGGCCGCGGAGGTTTTGGCTCGGAGGGCTAGGATATCCATTGATATCCCAGGGCTAGCTGCTACTAGTCAAGTGGAGGTTGGTTTTGGGTGGTGTCCTAAGGAAGCAAGCCAAGGAGCAAGAAGGAGCAAGTCACGGATAGCATCAGAGTGAAGTATGTAAATTCAAATTCATGGATTATTTACTTAGATTTATTACTTATTGCCAAATTCCACTTTAAGCAGAAGTGTTAGCGTAGTGTTGAGATAATTTGAAAATTTTGAAAATTTTACTCTTTGTAAAGCTTATAGAAATTACGGAAATTACAGTAATTTGGTAGAAATCTAAACGTTAATTCAAATCCGGTCTTTACATCTTGTATCAGAGCCCCTCGTTCAAATCTGGAACCAAGGCCTAAATAAGAGGTTAGTTTTATTCTTTTGGGAAACTCTAGTCACGCTTCGCTTAACTTGCACCTAAAACACAGGAAACATAGAACATTAATAAAAATAAAAATAAAATAAAGAAATGCAAAACAAATTTATCATGAGTATAGTTACATTTACAGATATTATAGACAAGTGCTAATACTTAGCTGAGCACTAGTCCAAACTACTCATATTAATTTTCTCAAAACGTTTGGCAAACCAAAGAAAACCAAGCATGGCACTCAATCAACAAACACTTGTAAATTCAATAAGAAAATGGAGTGAAAAATGTCTGCAAACACATGCAGCGGATTTGTGGAAGAAGCAGCGGAATTAACATTTCTGTAATCATATGAAGATAAAACTCAATTAAAAAGCATGGAGGTTAAAAAACTTGACATGAGCATAGATGCAATGCAACAGTAATTACTAATTTGTAATATATGCATAGCCTCTGAAAGAAGAGAGAATTAAAAGGCAACACATATGCAAACCTATAGAGGCAGATTGTCAAGAGAGTGAAGGGAAAGAAAAATGATCAATCAAGATTATTCAATTAGCAAATAACTCTTGAAGATGAATAATTTCAAGTTTCAACTAATGAGCTTACCATAACGACTTGGAGAAACTCCATTATTTATGGGATTACGTCCTTGGAAGCGAAAAGGCGATGGAATCTTTAGAATGGGGTTGCCACTTGAAGTGTGTTGTCCAAAAGAGGCAAATGAGGTTTACGCCATAACCTCAAAATCCCTTTACGAAGGCAAGACATAGCGAATATTATTATTATAAAGAACATAAGGAGCACTATTGTAAGAGTAGTTGGATCTAAATCAATATGTCTTTTCTTAAAAATGTGAAAACTAGCCTGGCCTCCCACCCTCGGTCGTTTTAACAACATTGTTCCAGCTTCAAGCAATGCAACACCTAAAGTCCAAGTAATGTTGCCAGACCCCACAACTACTTGTTTCTCCTTCAAATGCAAACCATCTCTCAAGAGTGATACTACATATGGAGCACGAAAACAATAGTGTTCTATAAAAGGCTGTGGAACAACACTCCGCTCAGCATATTGCCAAGTTTTAGTGCAGAACTCCCGATCTTTCTCTAGAACATCATTAAATAAAGAAACAACAGATAGATTGAAAAACTTGAATTCAACAAAGAACCCTGACATAGCATAGAATTCCCTTGAGGTTGTTGCTGGTGATTACTGATATCACAAGGAAGTTGCTTGCAGTCTGTCCCTGCACCTAAATGTGACAATTCAGAGGCATTTATAGTTGATTTTGCTTGAGCTTCACATTCTTCCCGCTGGTTCAAATCACGCTGAAGGATAGTCCGACGGCTATCGACGCATCGCGAGCTCGGTCAAACATGCATCGCATGAGAATGGCGGGCGCTATGGATTGGCGTGGATAGGTTTTCAAGGAGTTGGAGAAATAAAAAATGAAAACTCAAAACCCGCGGTGAGATTTAACTCCTCGGGCGCATCGATACTGATCGACAAACCTAGCCTCCTCGAGAGATTTCTATCTCATTCTCATAAAGATATGAATATACAAATAAAATAAAAATAAACACCTAAAACAATGTCCAATGTTTAAAAGATCAGCTGTGAAATTAACTCCCTGCACTCCCAAAGTCTTCTAAGGTAGAGAGAACTATGGTCCAACCTACAAAAGATAATGTACTACCAAACGTAACTACCTCGTGGAACCAAGGAATAATTGCTGTAAACCGTAAAACTCAAAGATACCATGCAACCTAAATGCACTGTAAAAAAAAAAAAATCAGATTCTAGCCCCGAAAAACAGTTATTTAATTTCCAAAACCCTCGAGCGGAAACAAAGCGCTTGCATACTCATTCAAATCTAATAAAATCAATTTATCCTCGCCTAATGCCCAAATACTGCGCATAGAAAACTCGGACCATGAAAATGAACCGAAAACTCTAGCAGGATTGGCTTTATCCAAAGAGATGGTGTTGCAGAAAGAATACTTGACGAAAATCCAATATATTCACACCAACAGACGTAGAATCACACGGTGGTATCTGCATTTGAAGCTGTGAAATTGTCGATCCAGGTCAGATAATTAACGATGTGCTTCGAGGAGGTTTCATAAAACCTAGGGCCGTTTCATCTCTATTTTCTCGCGGACCATGTCACTCCAATCCTAAAATGTTTCAGTCAAGCGAGATAATTCAACACCGTACTCCGAAAGCATTATCCTCCCCAACAATGGAGGGCACAATTACACTGAAGCCAAAACGGCCACAGATCTAAGTCTGTACGCTGGAAAAGTTTATCGACATACACGAGGCATGCATGCGAACAAAACGCATGCCGCATGCCACATGCCACTAAACGTACTTCCTATTATTTTATTTCTGCTATTATTTTAATTGAAATAAATTGAGGGTTTAATTTTTTTATTTTTTATTTCCATAATGCATTAAATTAAGGGCTAAAATTTGTTTTTTATAATTATTCTAAAATATGATTTTACAAAAAAAAAATACTCATTATTGTATTTAAATTTAAACTAAATTGAGTTAAATCAATTAAAATAATTAAAATTAAAATTAGTGAATTAAATTAAAAAAAAATAAAAATATATATATATATATATATGTAATTAAAATTATTACCACTAATTTGCTAAGTTAATTTAACTTAATTTAACTAAGTTAAGTTAAGTTATTTCGCTTAATAAAAATGTTAGTTAGGGCTAAATATAATTTTTTATGGAGAGCGCGAGGATTGAACCCCGAACCTCACCACCGGTCAAGTCTTTACAAAATCCTACTAACGCTACGCGCTATTTCTTTACAAATAAGTTTACTTATAAATACTTTAGTTGTCATACCCAAGACCACCCACCAAGTAGTTTTAAGAAGAACACTAGTGCCGAAAGGTACATAGTTAATCGCAAACGCAGTAAACGCACCGCGATGGGGATAATTATTTAGATTCCGCGTTTTATCTTATTTAATTGTTAAACGAGTAATTATATAACCTTAAAGCATTTTTTTTATGTGATTAGATAAATGTTAAAAGTAAACATGTTAACTACGCCGGTGGATAAATGCCGAAAGCGTGAATGATAAATCTGGACTCCATTGATATTGAGGATGATCTAAGAATATGCCATCATCTTTGATACATAGCCAATGATAATGGTTTTAGGTTAATTAAGATTAAAAGATCATTGATTGCGCCCATTCTCAGTAGGTGTACGCCTCTCAGCGCAAATTAATAAACATAAGGAAGGGAAGTTATTTTTAGTCAAATTGTAAGCCGAACTGTAAAGGGCCTGTGACTAGCAATAAGCCGGAACGAGTCAAGATATGCACCAGACAAGCATAGAGGCAAGGCTAACGAGCTATAGGGCGAAAACTAATAGTTGTTTTCATAGGGGCAAGAAACGAAGCTTAGATGCTTAAAACCTAACCCTAACCAGCCAATCCCCTAATGGAGTAGCCGTCCGCTAAGCACAAGTAAAGAAAACTTATGCCTAACCCCATTTCTAAAGTTTAGTAGCACTAATTTAAAAACATCCTGAAACTCACCCTAACAACTCTGGTTAATGCGTGTCAAAGCAATACGATGGTCGACTGAGGAGGTCGAGGCGTGGGGAGCTGCTTGTCGGGCACCGCCACTCACTACCATCGCCTCGAAGCAGCTCCTCCTTCATATCGCTGGCCAAGGAAGCCATCAACGACTTTAAAAGGGCTTATTACAACTGGTAGGAATCGAAGTGAACCCCACCGTCCGGAGCGGTAATCCGTGAGCGTCGAGGGATTCGTGGGGAGGACCTCCACCGAAGACATCACGCCGAAGAGTTGCGTAAAGATCAAACTTCCTGAAGCGAGGTCACGCAATGAACGCCAAGTGGAGGCATGGTTAGAAGGTATGACCAGGTGTTTATCTTTAAGGGATTATGCGTCCAACTCAAAGGCAAGATCGCCATTTTTCAGTTAAAAGACAACACCTTGAACTAGTGGAGTAACCTGGAAAGACAATTACACCTTACCCTGCATATTACCATATTCGAACTTTTCGAGAAAGGTTCAGGAGGAAATATCTATCGACATACTACGAGGAACAACAAGTAAGGGCATTTCATGCCTTAATACAAAGGGAAACAAAATGGTAGAAGAATAAGAGATCAGGCTTATGGAACTGGTCACCATGTGTCTGATATGGATAGTGACCAACGACAAACAGAGCGCTTCATCTATGGATTAAAACCCCAGGATAAGAGCCATGGTGAGGATGTGGAAACCATATTCAATAGCAGAAGCAGTGGAAAATGCGTGTTACGCGGAAGAACATATGAACTTAACCGGGGATACAATATCGACATTTCAGATCACTCGATTCGTAGGAAAGGCCCCGCCGACATTTCCTAGGGAGGGGCTCAAGGCCACCACCACATGGTAAATGCATTCACGCCAAGAACAAAGAGCTACAGGATTTCAATGGCGCTGAAAGCACAACATCTCTCGCTTCATTTCCAATGGCGCATGTGACTACCACTATCCTCGTGGAACAAAGGAGTAAGTGTGGGTTCTGTGAGGAAGGAACTCATTTCAAAGATTGCATAATAGTGCAATGTGTTCAATCGGGTGTTACCTGCTAGGCGCGGGGACCCCATTACCGATGACTACCCTGGAGTTACAATCAGGGTTCGGCACAGAGAAGGAAAGGCGCCGATGGGGAGAGCAAGTAGAAGCTACCATATTTACGCAATGCTTAATAACTGCTAGGCATAACATCAATCCACGTTGGTGGAGCCGTCAGTACGCTAAATCATATCAATGTTAAGATTTTATTTGATTCTCAGCATGATAGTTTCATTTCACCATCCGCATTAGAAAAGAGTGGGTTGGCGTTCTATGAGCATGATGACTTTTAAAAAGTCGAGATGGATTCGGGAGAAAAACGGGCGTGAGGGACCTAGTGTCGATAATTGTATAGTAGACTGGGAGTGTGTACTACCGTGTTGAAGGTATAAGACACGCTTCTTTGGGACGTATAATCCAATCATTGAATGGATTGGTTAACGCCCATCGAAGCTTTGGTGGTAGATTGTTTCGCAAAGAGGGTGCTTTGGTGTCGATGATGAAGGAAGACCAATAGAGATCCAGGTGTGGCTGAGAAAAGTGTCGCTACGCTATATCAACTATGAAGGTCATGAGATGCTTGAAAAAAGGGTGTCGACTATATGTAGAGGAAAGTTGAAAGATGTGAAGGGACCCTTACTAGATCAAGATCCCGCCTTTGTCAATTCCAAGATGTTTTCCAACGAAAGTTACTGTGGTTACCCGAGTGGAGCTTGATTTCAATTTTCATTGAGCTAAAACTGCGTAACCACTTCCAAACTCGATCGGATGACAAACAGCCGAACTTTGTGAATTGCAAATACGCTTGAAAGAGCTACCGGACTTAGGGCTAATAAGGCCTAGTGTCTATCCCCTCAAGAATGGTAATTTTTTGGTAAAGAAGAAGGATGGATCCTTACTTAGCTGTATAGACTACGTGACGGAACCGTGCTACGCTGAAAAATGCAAATCTGGCGCCGCTAATTAATGACCTCTTCGGACGATGAAAGAGCAAATGGTGATTTTTCAAAGATCGATTTGCAATCGGGGTATCATCGGGCTAGTTGATTAAGGAAGGTGATATCCCAAAACTCGCTTCAACTCCGGGTTTGGACATTACGAAGTTTGTTGTAGTACCTTTCGATTGACCAACAAGCGCCAGCAGCATTCATGAGCCCCATGAACTAAGCGTATTCTCGAAGTACTTAGACCGCTTTGTACAAGTCTTTAGATGACATCCTCATCTATTCCAAGAATGAAAGAGAACATGAGGAACACTTGCGAATGGTGTTGTCCTCATTTAAGAGAGAACAAATTGTATCGAATTTTCAAGTGTTCCTTCTTCCATAAAGAGATCCACCATTTAGGTCATATCATTTCCTAATTTAAGGAATCTCGTGGACCCGTAGAAGGTAAAGGCCATTATGGAATGGCTGCCGAAAATGCCCGTGAGGTGAGGAGCTTCATGGGCTAGCGTGTTACTCGAGATTTGTAGAAGGATTCTCAAAAATAGGTGAACCCATCACCACTTGCAACGCAAGGGGGTCATATGAATGGACAAAGAGTGTGATAGTGCATGCTCATTGAGCTTTAAGAGAGGTTACTAACTAGTGCTACCAATTCTACGAAAGTGTCGGATATGGAAAGCGACTTCACACCGCATGGATGCCTCAAGAAAGGGTTGGGGCCGCTAATGCAGGATGGAGGAGTGATAGCCAATGCATCAAGGAAGTTGAAGAAACACAAAGAGTTATATGTGACTCATTATTTATAGTTGGCAACTATAATGCTAGCTCAGAACTTTGGAGGCACTACTTCCAGTTAGCTTAAACTTTGAGCTCAAAACGTACTCCATCAAAGTTTAAAACATCTCTTCATTCAAAGAGATCCAAATGCCGTGCAAAGGCGATGGAGTGATTTATGAGTGAGTACAATTTTGGCATATCACATCAAGGAAAGGAAAATGTGGTCGCAGATGCCTTGAGTAGGAGACCACTTAATCTTCCTTGGTACCCTTAAAGGTCAATCCGAGGGAACGCGTGTTGGAACAACTCCAAGGAGACAGCTTGGCATTTAAAGGTTACTTCAAACCTCCGTAGTGGGAGGCAATTAGATCCAAAGTGCACGGCAGCAGTTTGGAAACATATGGATTGTTAAGATATCGAGGAAGGATGCCATCCCGAGGAATGGGGATATTCAAGCATCATAATCGAAGGAAGCCTCCATAGATCACTTTATTGGAAGCGCGCATCCTCGTGTGAAAAAGATGTATGCAGATATGAAGAAGCTCTTTTTTGCAGGCATGAAACGCATGATGTAGTCCATTTCCTGCTGCCAAATGCCACTAGAGTGTCAACAGTGTTTCTACCACCATCACCCGTACGCCCTCGCTAACCACATGATGTTCCTATGTCCAAGGGGAAGTCATCTCTATGGGTTTCATTGTGGGTTACCACTCACATCCCATAGGCACAATGCCATTCTTGTGATAGTGGATAAGTTAACCAAGAGTGCTCATTTTGATTCCCGATTAGAGACGCTTACGATGTCACCGATGTGGCAATGTGTTTGTAAGTGAGGTTATCCGCTTGCATCTTAATACCTAAGAAGATCATTTCTCTCGTGTTAATAGGACTCCTGCAGATTCAATTTCTAGATTTTTGGATGTTTACAAGTTGGGGACTCAAATTTTGAACTTAAGAATAGATTATTATCATCCCTCGGAACAGATGGGCAGATCGAGAGAGTAAATCAAGTCATGGAAGACATGCTTAGGATGTATGTGATGCGGGATAATCGTGACCCGCTGGGAGAAGTACCTACCTTTTGCAGAGTTTTGCTCTACAATAGCTATCATAGTTCCATTGGAATGCCACCTTAAGAATATTTGTATGGGAGGCCATGAAGAACACCTTTGAGTTGGGATAGACTAGAAGACCGAAAGTAACCATTGGCCGTAATTCATCTGTGAAATGGAGGAACAAGGATCTCGTGACAAAGTAGTCTAAAGGAAGCACTGATGACGTAAAAGCTATGCGATGCACAATACGACTCAACGGGTTTGGAAGTGGGAGACCAAGTTTTCATCTGTATCAAGCCCAATAAGAGTAATTCATACGGCTCGAAGGGGACAAATTTTTCACTCCTGGCTTATAGGACCGTTCAGATCCAAGAGAAAATTGGACCTCGCTGCTCATCGCCTCATAATGCTTAATTCCCACTTGCATAAAAACTCATAATGTATTTCGCATTTGTTTTACGTCATTATGTTGCTGATGAATCACATAAATTAAATTGGAAGGAATTGCAAGTATCGACGGAACCCTCACGGTAGAACTGCTACACATATTGGATCAGATTCCATGTACCGTGAACCGCCTAGTAGACCAAGTTAAGGTCCGGGGGACAAATATAGTCCGTGATCCGCTACTTGGGAAGATGTTGAGACACCACGACGAGATTATCCCTCACCATTTTGACCACCCGAGAACATGTTTTTCTAAGGTGGGGTGTATGTACACCACCTTTTGACTTAGACTAGGACTACCCGAGGACTATATACTTTATTATCTAGTCACAATGAAGCTTGTTTAAAAAATTTTAAACATTAAAAATTTATGAACTTTGCGAAATGTTTAAAATGCTATTTGATGGTGATGTGACTAAGGATGCGATCCTGCCACATTACATGTAAATTTTATGAATGTTTAAAATGTTATTGATGATGATGCATGTGTAATGAGATCTATTATGTGGATGTAAACTTACTAATGCTTAAATAATATTGATGATGATGTATATGTCATGGCCATTACTGTGAAAATGTGAAATTAATGAATGTTTAAATGCTATTAGGATGATGTGGATATTATGCAATCTTAGTTTTGAGTAAAACGATAATCTCAGGACGAGTGTCTAAAATTGAATTATGGGATATTATGAGATCTATTTCTAATTAGAAAAAATTTGATGTTAACATATTCTGCATGGATACCAAAGTGAAATGATGCTAGTATGCAATTACATGATGATGATGCATAGAAATGTATGAGTTTGTGTTACGCACTAATCAAGAGTTATGGGCTGCGAAATAGCCAAGGAATAATGATGATGAAAGTGTATAATCAGGAACACCCACCGGTTCCATTATGGTATGAATATTGCATTTGGAAATTTATATTGGTTTGATGCATTGCTATGATATGGATCAGTGCATGATTTCAAGTAACCACACTCACCCAAAAACTGAACAAACGATGACAAAACCTTCAGCAACACAGTTGCCACCAGATATTCCATTGTGGTGGGGTGCTGGACCCCTTCGTCTCCCTAGGAGGGTGGAGGCATTTCCCACCGCAGTATCCTCCACTATAGGGTGGGCCATCGTAGGGGCGGGCCCTAGATCTGATTAGGAGCGGTGGAGGCATCTCCAATCGCGGTATCCCTCCCGGAACCCTAAGTCCCCTGAGGATTCAAGGTCGGGTTCATGCTCCCCGTGACGCAGGATGAGGGACTCCGCTACTGCTCGCTAGGGAAGCTTGGTCGAGATAGCTACACTTCCACTTACAGGTTCTATTTCCTGGAGTTAGGTCAGTATAGATGACGCCCAAGATAGTCTAGCAGAGGATGGATAGGAATGGAGTTGGAAGTAGGTTAGGAGGAAGGATGAGTAGAATAGTTGGGACTATATGGAGATATCCTAGTTAGATTTGATGAAGAAAATTGTGTATATATGAATATTCATTATTATGTAACTAAACCATAATTGTTTAAAATGAATTATTCAACCGGACAATTGTGATTAAACTTAATTTCACACAATTAATTGATTGTTGTCTTTATAAAAGACTAGTCTTACTTTGACCGATTTCGATTATACACATAAAATACTAAAGGATGACATTGATTATTAGTACATGCACGTAGAATTGTATGTACCAGCTAGCTACACATTCATTTTTGGTACATATACACTAGTATGTATGAGTTTCACTTACTTACTTACTAATAATGTCTGTTATTTGTTATGAATGTGTGTGAACCATGTTCTTGTTCTTTGTACCATAAGATACCTTTAACTTCGACGGTTTCAAGGGTGGGTGTATGTAACGCACTCCTTAATTATTAAGATGATTAATTCTTAATAAATAATCCTAAAATTAGCTAAACTATAATTAGTTATTAAATAACTTTAACTAATTCATTTGTTGTTAATTAGTTACTCTTGACTATGCTTAATTTAAGTATAATTAACTCTTTAATCAATATGGTTAATGATTAATTTGATTATTAATTAATTTAACTAATTAATAAAGCATTAAATAAGGGTGGATAATAATATTTAATGTTTAAATTGGGTTACGCATCCCACAAGGGATAACGTATCCATTATGCTAGGATAAGTAATGAATGAATGGATAAGGGTATTAATGGCGGGGATAAGGTGTACAAAGAGTTAGGTGGGAGCAATGTAGGGGGCGTGAAGGAGGAATAAGGGGGAGAAAGGAGCTGAGAGGGGATTCATTTACTAGAGGAAGAAAGGATTGAGGGGAGAGCTTGCAGTATTGGACAGATTGGACAAGAGTGAATTACAAAGGGAATTTACAAGGCACCGGGGCCGTGGAGGTTTTGTTCGAGGGCTAGGATATCCATTGATATCCTAGGGCTAGGGCTACTAGTCGGCAGGGAGGTTAGTTTTGGGTTGTGTTCCAAAGGAGCGTTTAAGGAGCAAGAATGGAGCAAGCTGTTGCGGATAGCTTCAGAGTGAGGTATGTAAATTCAAATTCATGGATTGTTTACTTAGATTTATTACTTATTGCCAAATTCTACTTGCGTAAGTGTTAGCGTAAGTGTTGAGATAATTTGAAAATTTTGAAAAGTTTACTTCTTTGTAAAGCTTATATAAATTACAGTAATTTGGTAGAAATTTAAACGTTAATTCAAATCTAGTCTTTACATAATTAGTCTCTCAACTACGCTCCTAGAAGTTGTTTCTCTTTATTCCTTCACATCTTGAGGGGTCCTGGGCACTACGTGTAGTTCTAAGTCTACAATGCATTGCTATAGTTGTTGGATTACTTATTCAAGCTTCTCTACTTTCCGTGTAACTCTATCTTCTATCTTGATTTCTATGACTGTCACAGAGCGAAGTGTTGTGTTGACTGCTTCCTTTACTTTGAGTTGCTCAGTGATCAACTGTTCTTTTTCTTGATGTATCTGTTCTTTTTCTTCGTTGAACTTTTCTTAGAGAGCAATCTTTTCCTATTCTATGACACTGTGTTGTTCTATGATTTCTCCTTGTACTTTCGTCAAAGCCTGGTTGGCTCGTTCTGTTTCTTCTTGTTCTTGTCGAAGGCGATATTTGACAGTATCAACTAAGCAGTGGAGTTGGGTTGGCTCATCTCCCAACTCCGGTTCTTCCGGCGCAGTGGAGACTGCACGGTTGGATTGAAGGGCCTATTATACCCCTAGGAGTTCAGTCTCAATTATATCATACATTTCTTCCTGCTTGGCCTCTTGTTTTTCTGTTATTTCCAGCGAAACATCATTCAGGGCTGCTATGAGGAAGTTGAAGTCATCAAAGGTGAGGACACTCTGCATCTTGGTCATGGCAGCCTTTGATTTATTCCAGGAAGAAGGTTTCAGAGGTGAACCCTTCCTCTTCTTCAAGGGATCAACCTCGTATCCTTGCTTCTGTTTGACTTCTTTTTCATCTAACTCTTCGCCATCACCTCCTTGCTCTAGTGATATGGAAGTAGTATTCATGAAGGCGCTGTCTATTTCTGGGACTTCTCCGGTCTTCTTTGTCTTACTAGGTCCAGGTGTATCATGCATTGTTTCTGGGTTGTCTATGTCGGATATCTCCATAGGGTCTGTTGGTATAAGGAGGTTCGCTGACCAGTCCTTAGTGATCTCCTCCAAGTACTCTTACGTCAGCTTGTAGTAGGACTGAAGTTGTTTCTTGTGTTCATCGGCGCGTGTTGTAATATAAATGAAATGTCGATCTATGTTGAACTTCATCAAAGGCCAAAACCAGTGTAGAGTGTTCAATTAGTTGTAATAGGTATGAAAAATAGCATTTGATTACCATTGTTTATTCATATCGTTTGAATACCATAGCGTACTGAACTTCACGGCCAACGATTCAAAAGGCTTCATGTCGAGAAAGGTCGCACCTTTTGGAATCTCCCAGGAAATAAAAGATATCATGATCAAGAGCCAGCTGAAATGAAATTCATATCCGTGATCTTGTGCTTCTTTGCAATCAAGTTCCAACTGGTTCACCAGGTACTTCACCCAGTTCATCTGGAGACCTTTTGTGCACTTCCCTACAAGGTCAAATACAAAATCGGTGAATTGGGTAGGTCGATTCTTTCTTACTAACTTCCCTGCAATCATATGATAGGTGAGGCACACTGTGCCACTTTGGATAGAAGCTACTTTATAGCCTTTCATTCCTTTCTTGACATCGTCGTAAGTGTCTTTTATCTTCTGAGCTAGAGCATGATAGGCGGCTTTTCCTCGATAAAATTCCTGCGGGTCAGGTCCTTTCATACTCAGGACTTTGATCCTATGGATCAGTGTCGGATCAATTGTTATACAGTGGTTTAGCCATAAATAACCACCATGATAAAAAGACATTAGTAGCTTGACACATGCATTCACATCCTGGTATCTACCAAAGTGGGGAATCTTCATGACATTCAGCAGGGTGTGCTATGCGAGGTCCATAGTCCACTGTTGAGGGACGATCTTCGAGTTCTTTCCTTGATTTCTATTCAGGTACTTATATGGGGTGATCATACCATAAACCTTGTGATATCCAAGGTTGAATTCATTGAAATTCAATGTTGCAATCTTATCTTGGTCTACTCGAACTGTGCAGATCCCCTTTGGGAGATACGCAGTGACCAAGGCATACTCAAAATCTCTAGGTATGTTGTCTCAATTTACTACACCACTTAGAGGTGGTATGTATGCGGGTACCATAGTCAGGATCAATTTGGCATTCGCTAAGTCATCCTTGTGCTTGGTTTGCTTTTCATCTGATGGTCGGGATGGTCTGGCTCCACGAGCAGTCAACGGAGAAGCTTCCATCGTTCTCGCTGATGAAGCTTGTATACCTGTAGACATCGACATGACTCTTTCAGTCATCAGGTAGATCAGAAATTATTCAACAACTCTCTCTACAGCACTCAACTCGTCTGACATACACACTCATGGTTGGAAATCTTGGGTTCAAACGGTAACTTAGACACTGCAATGAGATAGAAGGAAATAGAAAAATAGTCACTGTATACAATCAACAAGTCTGCGAGCTCGAATCCACGTTTAGAAAAAGTGTTCTCAGTGCATGGCGTGATGGGATAAATAGGTAACTTGGTAATGGGTCACTTGCAACATGTATGAAGCCTTCATTAACTCTATTATGTCTGTTATGGTGTGGTCCCAATGGTCGGATACCGAGTTGTTTGCCCATAAATGTCTTTCTATCCATTCAGAGCGTCGATCTAACGATTATAATGTCCCCAACGGCTATATTGCTTCTCCATGGTGAAGTGCCATGTGACATTGTTCTGATATCCCAGTGAAGCTCCAATTTTGCAAAATTTCCTTCAGCGAGGTTCCTTCTGGATCTTTCTACAACTTTTCGATCTTAGATTTCTTCTTTCTTAGCTTCCTGGCCTTCTTACCAGTGAGCTTCATCTCAGTATGTCTTTTTCCATTCTGATTCTTATCTTCTTTTGACACAGTTACTTCGCGTTGTTGAGATTCTTTCCTAAGATTCGAAGGTGACACTTTTTCTTTATCTGGAATAGGTACTTCGATCTTATGTGGTTTTTCTAGTGTTCTTGCAACTTCGATGTCTGGGCCTCTAGTGTTAAATAGCTTCGATATGATCTTTTGTTCTTCAATCAAGTGTGTGATCCTTCTAGTCATGAATTATTTTAAATCTTTCTTTTATTGTTCTAAAACTTTTTCTTCTTCTTTCCTTATGGCCTTATCTCTTTCAATGCATAGTTTTCTGAGAAACATAGTAAATGGGGCGTTGTTCTCAATAAATTTAATAATCTCAAAATCTTGCATTGTCAAAGTTCCATTCAAAGTCATAGGCAGCTTGGTAAGTCTTCCACATAGGGTTATCAATTTTCCTTTGAATAGTCCTATTCCCCCAAGTGAAGGGATCATATCAGGATTTCCCAAAAGTTCCCAAGTTCTTTCTATCATAATATTCACCTATGTTTCCTCATCTAGGACACAGACAATGTCAAAGTCCCCTATTCTTTCTTCAAGGCATTCTTTTTCTTTGAATATCTCTGATAAAATGATATGTCAGTGATCATTTAGGGTTTCTTTCATCTATAGCCATATTTTTTATGATTCTTTATAGGGTTCTGCCATTTCTGGATCTGCCTTAGGGTTCTCTTGTCTCATGTTCATTGCTTCAAGCTTATCAATCATTTTAGGGAAATCCAATACTTCATGGTAGATATCTTTACAACAAAGGCAACTAGATCTTCTTCCAGGGCATTCTTTAGCAATATGTCCCTGTTTTCTGCAACTGTAATAGAGGGTTAATCCTCTGTTTCTTTTAAATGATCCCCAACCTTTCCTATACTGCGCACTAGGATATGGGTAGCTAACCTGCAAACAATTATTTCTAGGATCCTGCATCCATTTGTTAGTCAAAACATTCTTTATATGCATAGGTATAACATATCTTTCACTATTCTTATCATATCTACTCATATCAAACTTTCTTTCATCTATTAATGCCCTAGTTTTCAAGCTAGGATAGAATCTATCAAACATACCGAGATCCATACTATTGAAACAAAAATTTCCACTTATCTTACGTCTATAGAGCACAAAGATTTTCAGATCTAGAACTTTTCTCTATTATTACCTTTATCAGAGCACATATTTTTCATCTCTTACCTCTTTTAATAAAAAATTATCACTTTTACCTTTCTCAGAGCACAAAGCTTTTAGATCTTACCTATTTTCTTCATATAGTACTTATTTTCTTTAGCACATAGCTTGTCAAACTAAGTAGAGTACTACGCACTAGAGTGATAGGTCTACGCACAAAGATTTCACAATTTCAAGATGAATCTTTGAAAAAATCTTCTTCTTTCTCAGTTCCCAGCAATCACGGTTTCTGGTCCCTACAACGGAACCATTTGTTGGCACAAGGGCAGACCCAGGATTCAACTCTACAAAAATGCACCAACAAAACCCTAACTACCGGCCCTTTCGGCAACACCTGCGAAGAATATGAAGTCTCTCCTGAGGTAGAGGCAGGGATGGTTGCAGGACTCAGATGTCTACAACCTTAGCTGAGACACAAATCTGTGATTCTTAGTATTTATTAGAGCACTCAACAGTAAACCTTCATCAATATTTAACCGATATTTGCTCCATAGATAAAGCAAAGCATCACAACATTCACTCGGATCTAATGTATCTAAGCACTTAGCATGAGGAAGTAAAACAAATCTAGCATATTCAGGCACTAATCACATTCACCCATGTCAGATCTAGCATCCAAGTTCATCATAAGCACAAAGTATAAACTGATCTATCTATCTATCTATATCAAGCACTTAGAAGATAAAGAAAGACACAAACACATCAGAACATCGCACAGAGAAGAATAACACAGTATTTATGTGGTTCAACCCCACCCTAGGGCTACGCCCACCAACTCTTCTTCTTTATTAGCTTCTTCAATGGGTTACATGCACAGAGCCTCAAAACCCTTACTCTGCATAGGACAAAAGATTTGCGCAGCTCGCTAGATCCTTCTTCCTTGCGCTACAGCACAAAGCCTTCCAAAGTCTATCACAATCACTTTCAGTTAGCTCTGCAAGTCTCTCACAGTATGCACGAAGAATTTAAAAGCCACTCTTGCACTTAGCACTTAGCTTATCAACCTCATTACATACACTTACCTCTACTTACATCGCCTAGATTTCAATTTATACATTACAAAATAGGCCTAAACATGGGTAAACCCATGGACCGACATCCCATACCCATTACATATTCTCAAATCCCAAAAAGGACCCAAAATGGGGACAATATCCCGCAATCTCTTCTTCATCTTAGACAGGCTGTCAAAGTCCCAAAATAGGTCAAACACAACCAAGAACCCTCAAAACTTGGTCAAGGTACAACAATTCACAAGCAAAGGAGGTGGTTGAAACCGAAGGCCAAAAAGAGGAGATGTTGAAGTTGACCATGGAACAAAATGCACAGATGAGAGAGATGGAGGAAAAGATGGAAAAATTAATAAATGAGAAAGAACAGAGTGTGAATATGGTTATTATTCCACTAGAGGCAATCCCTCTGACAGGAGTTAGAACAACAGAAGCATCTACAACAATAGAGATTCCATCAGCCATCCCAGTGCAAGTTCTAGATGTATCTGAGAAACTTCTGATGTCTATGGAATACATGTCCCTTCAATGGGAGGATATTATAAAATTGCAAGAGCAAGTAAAAAATATCCAAGACCTGAAGTCTATGTTCCAGTCCGATTATCATGCATAAATGCATAAGGCTCAGAGACTCAGTCAACAACTACAACAGCTACAGAAAGAGACTGTCATGGAAAAGACCTTATCTGAGGCCAAGGAAAACATATGGGTGGATATCAACAAGTTTGTGATAGAAATATGGCCATTCATATAGATCATCTTTGAGAAACATGAACTGGTACATAGGCTAGAGAAGGAATTGGTAAAATAAGACAAGATCTAGGAGAAAGACCTACATAGGCCACTAAGCTCATCCGGTTCCTAAACTCCAAAAACAAGAAGGAGTTAGAAGAAATGGAGATTGAACATAGGACAGAGACCATCCTTGAGGTCAAGAAGGTCCTGACTAAGAAAGGATTAATGTTGCAGCTAGAGGAGAAGGCTCAGGTGATGGGCATTGGAGTTCAGAGATTTTTTAGTAAGATTGAGGTACTACACAAGAAGGGTCTTCTGAGACTATTAGTGCTCAATGAAAAGATAATCACTCTGTCGGATTACAAGCAGAAGATCAGTGCAGTGGAAAAGGATGGTTCCAAGTTTGCAGGTATACAGGGCAGCATTACTGTTAAATATTTCCTAGATATGTTACAATTGGATCTAATCATCCAGCACGAGATAAAACATATTGTCATCACCAAACCCACTTTTGCCAAGTATACTGAGATGGATGAGATATACAGAAATTTACTCAAGGTTTCCATCCCTAGTAAAAGGAGATGTGAATATTTATGTTCTTTACTTGAGTAAAGGGGATTTTTAGGTTCCAGTCAGCATGGATCAATCAGTCAAGTCAAAGATATGAGTCACCAACTACTTCCACAAAATCAGCACCAAGGATCTGAATTGATCAACAAAATTCCCATATTTTGGAATATGAGATCTAGTTAGTTAGATTTTTCCTCCATAATATCCTAGTCATTTATGACAGTATCTGATGTAAATTATTGTATAAATACTTCTTCCTTCGAAGTATTGAGGGTTGATTTTTGCACCCAGGATCTATTGTGTAATCTTTTCAAAGGATCGACCAGTAATAAAATAGGCTATTCACATGATTCGTGTGTCATATTGTTGGTGATGTCTCTCCTTCTTTGTTGACTGATTTCTTATTCAAGGTGATCATTTATGTATTTCAAATTGTAATCATTAAAATGAAGTCAATAGAACATAATTTATCTTTCATACTTTGTCTTTGGTATTTTAATTATCTATATGTTTTCATCTTAAAATAAGGGAATTCTTAATTGTTCTTTTTCTTAGTGGACTCTCATATCTTTTTCTATCTTTTTCACCTCATTTAATCTCAATAGATCCAACATTTTTACTACCCTGCCCTATGAATAAAACCTAATAAAAACATGAATTTGATTCTCATCTTTAATACAGACCCCATAGCCTAATGGATAATTAATGCATTCTTTCATCCAACTATTACAAACAAACAAACAAAATCAAACTATTATAACTAGCCTAACATTTAAAATTTAAACAAATCTAAATCATACAGAGAGATCCCTCTATGAAACTAGGAGGGCTAGATCCTAGTTTCAAAAGTGGTTTTGATAGTTACCTCTGTCAATTTGTTCTACCCTTCGACAACCTCTGGGAATTAAAGAGTGATAACACATCTGACTACGATGTAGGCATAGTTCTCACTCAGCACGATCATCTGATGTCATACTATAGTGACACACTCTCAGATATTATCCATATATAGCCCACCTATGACAAGGAAATATATTCCATTGTACAAGCATGTCGTCAATGGAAACATTACATTTTGGGAAAGGAGACGATCATCCACATTGATCATAAGCCTCTATAGTTCATACAGACACAGGGGAAGTTACACACCGACTGTCATCAAAAGTGGTCCACCTAACTGCAACATTTCCATATCAACATCAAGTATAAGACAAGGAGCACAAATCGTGTCACTAAATTCCTCAATCGACCTCCCGTGGTGGCACTCACCACTGTTCTCTATTCCTTTGGACATGAGGCATTTGAGTGGCCCCAACTTTATTAGCAAGATCTGTACTTCACCACCACCTATTATCTCTTGGGTATAGGCACGAATGTCACTCATTTTCACATCTAGGATGGACTTTTATGCCATCTAGGCCATCTCTATGTTCCTACAAGAGAGAGTGAAAAGATGATTTTGGAATCCCACTACATTCGGATGGCAGGACATTTTAGCATGGCGAAAACTGTGGTCATTCTACAGAAACATTTTTATTGGCCAAAACTTTGACATGACGTCAACAAGTATATCAGATCTTTCACTGCTTGTGCCATTTTCAAGCGAGCCATCAAGAAGCAAGGCTTATACACCCCTTTTGCTACCCCTAATAATCCTTGATAATCCATCTCGATGGATTACATGTCTGATCTTCCGTCCACCAAGAAAGGCAATGATTGTGTATTTTTTGTCGTTGATCGGTTTTCGAAGATGGCCATCGTCACATCTTGCAAGAGGAATATCACAGTGGTAGATACTACCAAGATCTTCTTCGCACGAGTGTGGGTCCATTTTGGGATACCACATACCGTCATATTTGACCAATACATCAGGTTCCTTAGCATATTTTGGTCGAGTCTCTGGTCATTGTTGGACACCAAACTCACTAAATCCACTTCTTTCCACCCCCAAATAGATAGCCAAATGGAGGTCGTCAATCGGATGATTGTGCGCATCCTATGCATGTACAACTCTAAGAATCTGTGTACATGGGATGAGAGTCTCCCCTATGTTCAACACAGTTACAACAGGGATATCCATAGCTCCACTAGCCATATCCCATTTCAAGTGGGGTTGGGATTCAACCCTTGGGTCCCATTGATGTTTCACTACCTCTTGCAACCACACAAACAGAATTTTCCCACGTTCATTCTGAGAGTGAAAAAGCCACCATATTCATTGAGCGGATTCATCACATCCACCAACAGGTCCATGAGATTTTTCATAAAGCTAATGCTAAGTAAAAGGAGCGCCATGATCAACACAAGGTACCACACTAGTTTCAGGTTGGAGACAAAGACTGGTTACAGTTGCAGAAGGAGTGTCTTACAGGGCCCCATCAGAATCTCTTCCCACTTTTCTATGGGCCTTACACTATCACCAAGGTCATGGGTAGCAATGATTTTGAGCTCAACACTCCACCCTTCCTTGGCTTGCACCCAGTGTTCAATGTGGACCTCCTTCAACCATATTTTCCACCATTATTGGACACCCCACAGATCGTAGAATATATGAAACCAAAACATCTCAACCATGACTGCATGGAACATGAATCCATTGATCAGATAATGGACACATAGGTCAAGGGCACTCACCAGCAGAAGATCTATCTTTATCAGGTTGTCAAGGCAGGGCAGCTCCTCCACCAAGGAAAGTGTCTCAATCGGGGCCAAATGCAGCTGAAGATTCCTCACCTGATGGGGGAACTCAATGTAATGGATACCATTTCTTCCTAATGGGGGAGGAATGATCTAGGTGGATATTGGTGGCCACCAACCTATTCCAACTGGCTCCTCTTGACATTTTTCAGTTCAGTATGTTCTTATGTACTTATTTGTAATTGTGGTTTCTAAACTTATGGGGTTTTCTGAAGCCCTACACATCTTCCAAGTGGATATTGGTGGCCTCACACCTAATCCAACTGGCTTATTTTGTATGTTTTCATGTAAGAACGTCTTTCTATACTTCCAAGGTCGTTTTGGGGCCCTAAAAAATGTTTTTGTGGCTCGACATAGTCAAACTATAGATAGAGTTAGAGTTTGATGGCATAATGTGTAGTTATTGAAAATGAATTTCCAATGGGATATCACGTTCCTAAAATGGAGGTCGTATGAAAAATTTATGACCCTAGAAATTTGAGGTACCAACTTACCCATAGGGGCCCACATAACTTTTGGTGTTTCATCTCCTAGGGTTAGGTTTTTGGATGTCTAGGTTTTTGGCATTCATGAGTAATGTTAAAAATGCCTCTGGAGCCTCATTGTAATCATTCTTCTCAGACAGATGCATGTAGCAGCCACATCTCTTCTCAAATATAGCTACCACCATTCGAGCAAGTGTATTAGTTCTACAGTTTTACAATTTCAACCTATTTCATTTATTCAATAGAAGATATGGTTCATTGGATATCTGTGGTGTTCTTCATATCTTTGTGTTTATTGTATTTGGTCTGTTAATCAGTTCATTCCACTCCTAAATCCAGATCAAATCTTGATTCAACCCCCCGAGTATTAGAGTATATTCCAACCATTGGTATTAGAGCAGGTTCCTTCAGGAATATTCTAACCACTAGAATGTGAATCCTTACAGCTAAAATGGATGAACAAGAAGGTTTTTCCAAAAACAAAGCCCCAATATTTGATGGGTCAGATTATTTTTTCTAGAAGATAAGTGTCGATAGTTTGGTTTTCATTGATGTCAACCCTTGAAGAAGCCCCAAGGTGTGGTTTTGGTACCCGAAGTTGATTAAGGAATATGGCCAAGAAGGACAATGTAATTGGAGGGAATACATAGATGGGTAGTACATGTCGTGTCGTTTCCGGTGAGATTTGGAAAACCACATGGTTCCTCATGGTTAGGTAGATATGGTGTTGTAAATTTGGAAGCCCTGAAGAGTGGTCAAGAAGCCCCTACTTGGTTATCCCCTAGTTGGTTACAAGTCTTAGTCAAAGGATAAAGTGGTTGCAACAAGAAATCCCTAAAGTAAGGAGAGAGGTTACTATGAAAACTTATATAAACACCTCAAGGAGTCTCTGATAAGCACACTCACACACTCATTCATTGATTATCTATATTGTGAACTAGTGGTATTTTGCTAAGGTTGTGACGGTATGTTTCTGAGGTAGAAAAGGAGGGTCGAAAGTGAAAGTCTTTGGGCTGCAACAAACCCTAGTTTTTGAGATATCTGTGAGTTTCGGGTCAGTATGGCGTGGATGTATGTGAGATATAGTGAAGGAAAGTGTGAATTATATGTGGTATGTAGAAGAGAAATTCATGTATATGTGAAAATCTTATGGAATTTTGAATACATGTTGGTACCAGGTCCCTAAAGGTCTGAAGGAAGTCTACAGGTCAGTATCTCAAAGTTTCAGGTTAGCTACAGAGGTATTAGTATGGATGTATACTTATTTTGATGGTTACTATTATCGTTCCAAGAAACTCTTTGAAGTTGTAGGTGAAAGATGCTTGGTAACTTTGAAGAAAACTTGTTTTTGTGTTTTTATGTATGTGTGGATCAATGGGATAACTCAATTACAATATGGAACTCAGACAGTAAAATGAAAATCAAATAAACCAATGCTCTCAAGGATTGATGATTAGATGATAGCTTTAAATGGGTGAGAAAACAATGTTTATAAAAAAAAATACAAAGTGTAGGGTTTAATAAACAATGATAAGAAACTTAATATCAAGTTATGAGCTAATCAATGAGATAACCATCATTCTGTAGCTAAAACAACTTAATAGAAAGTACAGAAGGAAAATGAGAAACTGACATCAATAGAGAGAGAAAACTATGATTTGTATTATCATAGTAAAAGTCTGTTTACAACATAATATAGTATTTTATCCAAAATTGAACCTTTGGTATATGAAAAAGATAGGCATTTATAGCCTTTACAACAAGTCTCAGATCCTGGAAAACTGGATCTAGATTTCTAAATATAGAAAGAAAAAAACTAACTGAATACAATAGGATAATAAAGAACTAATTCTTAGGAAACGAATTGTCTTCATAGTTGGTCTTTGACATCTGGTCTTCATCATTTCTATGTCCCTGATGTGTCATGGAGGAAAAGACACATGTCTTTAGTGGCTGGAAATATTTCAACAACTGTGAACAAAAATTTGGTTGACAAATTAAGCATTCACCTCCAAAATCTTCACGAATCTTTGAAACTGAATATTTCTTGATTTGGTGATTAATCTTTTGATACTCTCTTCTCCTTTAAATCACTCCAATATCACTATGTTCGAACTCAACTCTTCAAAATTTTCATTCTACAGTTTCACCAGCTATTTCGCCTTAGGATTTGCTAATTAGTTGATGAAATCTCTGTTTTTCAATAGCTAATTGGTTATAATTTCTCCTTATGTGCTGGTAAAAGCTCTATTTTTGTCAAAAAGGAAGCATTTCATATTCAAAACTGTGGTTCCATAAAAAATCAGCGTTCATTTGATTGCTCTCCCTGCATATTTATAGCAAACTGGGCCAGCACCTGTAAATCTGGGTGTGTGTTAATTTTTTCCTTCAATTTTTTTATTTTCCTCTTTAGGCACTTAGCTAACCACCATAAGCTATTATAATCCTTCATGATCTTTTTATTTTTCTTCTTTTCTTTAATGCTTTCACGTGCTAGCTTCTCAAAAGTTGCATTTGTCTTTGCAAAATTCTCTAATAAAGCTTTATATCTTGCCTTTATCACCCTTTCCAGAACCTCCTGTTGTGCTATTACCTCTTTTAGCTCCTTAATATTTTGTGATTTCTTTGATTTCTTATTTCTTGAGGTTTCACATTCATCTTTGGGAGTATAAGCTTCACAATCCTGTGTAGTTTCCATGGAGTGTTCTAGACTTTTGATAGTTAGACTTTCATCTTCCTTTTCTGGTTCTGTGTCTGAATTTGTGTATGACAGATTTAGAGGATTTGTCTTTTTCACTGTGGATTGCTCTGAGTTTGTTTCAAAATCTAGTTTCTTTTTATCTTTCTTTGGCTTTATGCTATAATTTTTGTCTTCTAGTGGCTTTGGGAGAGCTCTCCTCCTCCTTGACCTACTCTGAGGAGTTGACTGCTTCTTGCCTACTTTCTTCTTCTCATTTATAGGTTGAGTTTGGGTCTCAAAACCTTCCCAGAAGAGAAAGTGTTGCCAAGTTATTTCTCTTCATTTCAGTTCTTCCAAGATGATCATTTTAATGAGGCCATAATGACAAAGGGCATTTTTTATGCTAAAAGGTTTGGCTCTAATCTTATTACACACCGTAGTTAGACTCTTATGAAGAAAGAAAGGCAATTTAGAAGGACCTTCCCTGTGAAGTGATCTAGGAGTCTAAAATGATATAACATTAACTTGTCATACCTTCCCTCTGAGGTTAAGTATAATTGAATGCCTTTGAACAGATCTTGCCATTCATCTTCAAGGTAAGAAATAGGGATGATTTTCTTCTAGGTTATGCTTTGGAATTATGTCTTGAGGTATACCCTAAAATCCAACTTCTTGGTCACTATTGTTTTAAACCAACTTTGGCCTGTTCTAGGTAAGCCAATTTTTGAAGCGATGGCAGCTTCACCAACTATCATTTCTAGAGATCTCACTGTAGCTTTCTTTCCATCATATGACTTTGCAAAAATCTTTTTTGTTGCCTGGTGATAACCTTCCTGTAGCCTTTCCACATACGTCATACATCGATCCTCCCAGTACACATGCGAGGTAGCTTCTGTACCTCTGGATAAGACTGTAAAAAGTATAAATTATCTAACTCCTTCCTCAAAAGTAACCCTCCTTGATTCCTCACCATCTGCAACGTAATCGTCGGTTGATTTGCACACAGTTGACACGGTAATATTCTTAATAAGGAAAAGGTTGGTGCTAGTGAAAATGACCCTATGTTGTCAATTGAAAAATGAAACCTCACAATAGAAATTTTGAACACTGCGAGTTCAAAATAAAAAATGGTGATTTGATGTCGCCATATAGCTGGCACTTTCTTTCCTTTGTCTCCAATGATGATTGAGAGTTTGTCACCTCAAACCCTCCTCTTGTTGTCGCCCGCGAAATATGTGAGCATGATCACGTCATTATGTCACGCTTTAAAGCATTGATGAGAAAGCGGTGTCATCGTTTGTTGCTTCCATTAAGCATACCGGTGGTTGTATGACATGTGTTCCAGTGTGTCCTTTTTGGATTTACGGAGTCATGGAGGAAAATCGTGGTGAGTGCTTTCACTTGGAATTAAACTTCTTTGTAGGGAGTATACTTTAGCCATTGAAACACGAGGCTTTCACCAACTAACATCAACTTAAAATAGATGTTAGCTATTGAAAAGATTTTCCTTAAAGTTTTTAAAAGACCTTTGAGAATCGATTTATTTCTAGGATAGAATCTTAAATCCTATGTTTTGACACTTTTAAATTCTAAAAAATTTACATAGAACCCTATTTTATGACCATGCTATCACCTGGAAAAAGGAACAAATTGGCCAGTTCGTTTTGGGAACAACATTTGGCTCGGTAGGATGGATACCTCCATTGAGGTTACCAGAATTTCTAGTTTGACTCCACTAGCCTTTATTGCAGCTTGAATTGGCTGATTTTCGACATTCCATTGGGCATGGAGTTATTGGCCATTAACAAAGCAAAACAAAAGCCAGAAAGAATATGTACAAATAAGAAGTCTTTAAGGAAAGCCTCATGAAAAAATAGAGTTCATAAACCGCCCATTGGATGGGCCACCTGATACTTCTTCAACTGCAAGATCTCGGAGGACAAAGTTATTATTCTGTTGAACTACTGCTATGACAAATGGACTGTCGAGGCATCAGAGCTTTTACCATGTTTTCCTTTTTCTTTCCTTGATGCATCCCATTTTAGAACCAGATCTCCTGCCTTGAAAATATTTGCCTTAAATTTTCTGTCAAAAGTTTCCTTCATATTCCTTTGGTGTAACTCTGTCTTTCCCAGAAGTTGCTCTCTGTCTTGTTATTATCTCTACCTGTCTTTCCCAGAAGTTGCTCTCTGTCTTGTTGTATCTCTACCAAGTTGTGGATCCTCCTAGTTAGATCATTTGGTTCAGAGTCATCTTCTTGTAAAAACTTTACAACTGGCAGTGCAAGTTGAACAGGAAAGATGGCTTCAGTGCCATATACTAACTTGAAGGGGGATGTACCAATTGACTTTTTATTTGTAACTATGTCAGCCCACAAAGAAAATTTCAACTTGGAATCCCAACCCTTGGTATTTTGGTCAAGCAACTTCTTTATGATTCTGACTAAACTCTTATTTGATGACTCAGCTAAGCCATTTCCTTGCAGATAGTAAGAAGTAGAATGTACTAGCTGAATTCCCATCTCTTCACATAATTTTACCAAGTGTTTATCATTAAATGTAGCAGTGTTGTCTGTGACTATTCTCTTAGGGAAACCAAATATGGAGAATATGTTTTCTTGCAAAAAATTAATGATGATAGTGTGGTTGGAATTTCTTGTAGGAATGGCCTAAATCCATTTGGTAAAATAATCAGTGGCAACAAGGATCCATCTATGTTGATTGCTAGAAGGCGGGTGAATCTCACCTATGAAGTCCAGACCCCATTGCTGGAAAGGACCTGTGACCACAACAGGTTTGAGGGGAAGAGATTTTAGTTGTTGTTTGCCTGCAAACCTTTGGCACTTGTCACATGTTTTCACAAATTTACACACATTTGAAAATAAAGATGGCCAATAGTAACCAGCTCTCAGGATTTTGTGAGTGGTAGCCTTCCAATAGTGATGTCCTCCACACTCACTATTATGAAATTCAGTCATGATTCTAGATGATTCTTCTTGGTTTATACACCTCAAGAGTATCACTGTTGGATTTTTCCAGAACAATAAGTTGCCATTAATGCAGAAATTTATGGCTTTGAGCTTTAAGGCTCTCCCTTGTGTTTTTGTCAAATCTCAAGGAACTGATAAAGTCTGCATAAAATATAAGATGTGGTTGTACCATTCACAGTCATCTAGGTGAGGAGAAACCCACAATTTATCACTACCTTTTCCCTCTGAAAATTAAATATTTTCTGCATTTATACTCACCAAATTTATCTCAAGCAACTTACAATTTTCTTCTACAAGGAGCTTGGCAAGGCCTTGACCTTTCACAAGTTTTGTTGGCTTGATCTCAACATCAAATTCAATTAACTTTTCTATCCACTTACTCCTTTTTCCATCTATGTCAGGTTGTAAGAGCACATCTTTAACCGAGCTTGAAGGTACATAAGCTATTACCTTGACTTGAAGAATGTAAACTTTGAAGGCTTTTAATGACTTGATGAGTGCATATGCTTGTTTTTCCAATGGTTCATACTTCAAGTTAGCATCTCTCAAGACTTTACTAAAGAAAGTGATTGGTTGCTCCTAATCATCAACATTTCTTTACAATAGTACAGTTGCAATTGTATCTTTTGAAGCAAATGAAAAGATATAAAAATCCTTGTCAAAGTCAGGACTCATTAAAACAGGGGCTGTCACAATGGCTTCTTTGATAGAATTGAAAGAGTGTTTATATTCTTCATCATGTTCATTTTCCAAATCAATCTGCAAACCCATCTATTACTGCAAGAAATCTAGTGAGTTCAACATCATCTTCAAAAACCTTCCAAAACTTTACATTATCAGTGAGTGATGGCCTATACTTTACTTGGATTTTGTAATTCAATTTAGGGGGTAGAGGAGGTGTAAAAGCACAGGCTGATACAGCTAATGAATCATCCAATTCATTCATAGCTCTGGGTATATATGAAATCTTAAAATCTGTAAAAGTATGAATCACTATCAAAACTTCATCCCTATAGGCTTTCAGCCTAACATGTTTGTCCTGGAAGGATTTGCTTACTTGCTGAATGATTAAGTCTGCATCTCCAAATACCTGTAGTCTCTGAATCTTCATCTCTTTGGCTGCATTTAATCCCAGGAGAAATGCCTCATACTCTGCAATGTTGTTAGTCACTTTAAAATCAAGTTTAAAGGACAAGTGAGTAGTTTTCTTTGAAGGAGAAATGAATACCACCCCTGCTCCTGTTGATTCTTTAGTACAATTGCCATCAAAGAACATGGTCCAAAGGTCATCTTCTGCTACTTTTGTGGGATGAATTGCAGGCTTCCTAAGCAACAATGAATCTGGTAATGAATCATCAATCTGTAATATGCAAGATCCCATACCTATGTCAACTGAGTAAATAGGATGATTGGCTGGATTTTGTTCATCACTGATGACGTATGCAAGTTGCGACTCCCTGTAGAGTCTTTTGTTTACTCCTCCAAAAACAGGGATAGTAGCATATGAGAGATCCATTTGAAGAGTTCCCCCTAACCTCTTCATCCATGATCTTGATAACAAACATCCAAATTTAGGCGGGATCTCTGCTACCACTACATCCATAACCATAGTTTTCATAGATGCCTACGTCAAAGTTATAACCAAGTCCTTGATCATTCCAAGACATTTAACTTTTCGAGAGTCAAATGAGAAAAGATCATGGTAAGACTTGGTAATCTCTAATCCAAGCTCATCCATAACCGCCTTTGGCATTAAGTTGTGAGAGGATCCAGAGTCTAACAGGAAGTTATGTAATGTTTTGTCATGAATGTTCAGAGAGATATAAAAAGGTGGATAGATTTCATCTCTATCTTCTATCATTTGGCTTAAAACAATGGTTGGCTTGTCATCATATATATTAAGAATATCAGCAGAGGGGGATATGAACTTGGGGTCAAGAGTTTTGAGGATATGTTTTTTGAATGTTTCATTCTTCATTAACTCAACCAAAGGGATGGGGATTTTAATTTTTTGTATTTCAGCCTCAAAATTGAAAGAATAAGAGGTTTTATCAGAAAATTTAACCTCATTTGAAGGAGCTTTCAAAACACTTTGTTGGTCATTAGGGGTCTGATTTTTCTGAATTTGTTGCTTGGTAGGGACAACGATCTTCTTTGGAGGAGTAGGTTTGTTTTCCTTTGAAGAGGTTGTTTGTTGATTTTCTAGTATCTGATCCTTTTGCTTGACAGGGGCAACAATCTTCTTAGGAGAAGCTGGTGCATTCTGTTGGGCAGTATTTGACTTAGATCTCAGATTATATATGTTCTTCTCTTCCATTTGAAAAAGACCATTATCAGCAGAATTTTCATATATCTATTCGATCATTAATGCCTCTTCATAGTCATGTTGTGTCAAATAAGATTTCCCTATATCATCCCCAACGTAGTGAATATTATCCTCTCAGTCTTCTTGATAATCGCCTTCATCTTCATCTATCACAGCATTTTGAAGAGGAGCCTTTATCCTCTGATCCTCAGTAGGATTTCTCTCTCTCTCTGCAAAATCTACATTGGTTGATTATTTCTTTTGAAGTTGTTTGGATTTTGATTGGGGTTTTTGTTTGCATAATCATAAGTACCCCTTCCCTTGATAGGCTACTTGTTTTCAATTTTGATTTTAGATATCTCAGAGGTTAAAGACTATAACATTTTATCCATCTTGTCTAATTTTGGATTAGTATTGGATGAAGAGGAAGCTTCGTCTCTAGGATTTGTTCTATCAGTGTTTCCCTTCAACTTATGAGCAGCCAACATATTTGATTCCACTTCAAGGGCATAATCTTGCATCAGAGGTAGTGTAGGTGACCTCCTTTCTCTCAACAAAAAATAGAATTCTGAATCAAATGAATTGGCATATGTGATTTTGGTAGAGGCATCTGAAGGCTTTATCTCAGCTGGTATTTTACTATACATTCTATTGAACCTTTTAGTGAAATCAGAGATTGTTTCACCATTTTGTTTCCTTAGATTTCCAAATTCAATAATATAGTACAAAAAATCTCTTCTATCACCCCAATGTTTTAAAAAAACATCATTCAATTGCTCTATGCTAGCTATTGAACCAACAGGAAGTTCTTTGAACCACTTCCTAGCATGGCCATCTAAACTTTGGATAAAAACTTAGGTCCAAACATCTTCTTCCTCAATGTTAAGGTTTTCTGCATAATTGTAAAAGGCCTCTATATGTTCTTCAGCAGTCACATCGCCTTCACCTGTGAATTTGGGCATGTACTTCTGATAGTCTCTCATCTGCATGGTTGATACTAGATTTGGTAATATTAGTGGCGCATACCTAGCAGCTAGGATTTGTTGTATCTTGGTCAAAGGAAGAGGTGCAGCCATAATGATTATGGGTGAGAGAGGTAATAGTCATTTCTCCGATTCCTTAGCACTGGGGGAATTTAATTTTAAAGAAGGGGAATTTTCTAATGGGATAGAAGTCTGATATGAGGCTCTATCAAAATTTTCAAGTTGTTCAACCAATGTTTCTTCACCTTTAGTAGTCAACTCTTGAAGAAGTTGTTCTACAGCAAGGAGGCTAGTGTGAATGTTTATATGATCTTCTTCCTGTTGTGAATGAAAGGAATCAAGAGAGGAAGAAATGTGATTTCTTTCTAGGGTCTTAGATGACTCTTCAACAAAATTTGAGTCTATCACTTCTTCAGCAATGACATTTTCCTGTTGATAAGAAATAATTGATTCTTCTACAGTGGTTACAATTGATTTTTCATTGACAATATTAGTGGAAGAAGATTCAATGTTTTCTGTAGTAGATTTCTTAGAACTAAAAAGAGGATTACCTTCAGTGCCTAATTTTGAAGTTTGACCTTGGAATGATCTTCCTCTTTTGAGAATTAGTTCTGGGTTGGGCACTGGTGTGACAGGTGATTCTTGTGGATTCGCCCTGGTACTGATCCTCTTTGGAGCCAGGATGAACTTGTGGAATCCCCAGATAGATAATTACAACCAATGTAATGTCTAATCTTTGTCTATCATCAAATATCAGCTCTGTGTCATATCCCAGGAAAGATGAGCTTCAGTCTCATCCCCGACAATAGCGCCAATTTGTTATCGTTCTAAGAAACTCTTTGAGGTTGTAGGTCAAAGATGCTTGGTAACTTTGAAGAAAACTTTTTTTTGTGTTTTTATGTATGTGTGGATCAATGGGATAACTCAATTACAATATGGCACTCAGAAAGAAAAATGAAAATCAAATAAACCAGTGCTCTCAAGGATTGATGATCAGATGATAGCTTTAAATGGGTGAGAAAACAATGTTCATAAACCAAATACAAAGTGTAGGGTTTAATAAACAATGATAAGAAACTTAACATCAAGTTATGATCTAACCAATGAAATAACCATCATTTTGTAGCTAAAACAACTTAATAGAAAGTACAGAAGGAAAATGAGAAACTGACATCAATAGAGAGAGAAAATTGTGATTTGTATTATAATACTAAAAGTTTGTTTACAACATAATATAGTCTTTTATCCAGAATCAAACCCTTGGTATATGAAAAAGATAGGCATTTATATCCTTTACAGCAAGTCTTGGATACTGGAAAACTGGATCTGGATTTCTAAATATAGAAAGCAAAAAAATAATTGAATACAATAGGACAATAAAGAACTAATTCTTAGGAAACGAACTGTCTTCATAGTTGGTCTTTGACATCTGGTCTTCAGCATTTATATGTCCTTGATGTGTCATGGAGGAAAAGACACATGTCTTCAGTGGCTGGAAATCTTTCAACAACTGTGAACAAAACTTTGGTTGACCAATTAAGCATTCACCTCCAAAATCTTCACAAATCTTTGAAACCGAATATTTCTTGATTTGGTGATTAATCTTTTGATACTGTCTTATCCTTTAAATCACTCCAAAATCACTTTGTTCGAGCTCAACTCTTCAAAATTTTCATTCTGCAGTTTCACCAGTTATTTTGCCTTAGGATTTGCTAATTAGCTGATGAAAGATTTGCTTTTCAATAGCTAATTGGTTATAATTTTTCCTTTTGTGCTGGTGAAAGATCTGTTTTGATCAAAAAGGAAACCTTTCATATTCAAAACTGTGGTTCCATCAAAAATCAACGTTCATTTGATTTCTCTCCCTGCAAATTTATAGCAACCTGGGCCAGCACCTGTAAATCTGGGTGTGTGTTAGTTTTTTCCTTCAATTCTTTTATTTTCCTCTTCAGGCGCTTAGCTAACCACCATAAGCTATTATAATCCTTCATGATATTTTTATTTTTCTTCTTGTCTTTAATGCTTTCACATGCTAGCTTCTCAAAAGTTGCACTTGTCTTTGCAAAATTCTCTGATAAAGCTTTATATCTTGCCTTTATCACCCTTTCTAGAACCTCATGTTGTGCTATTACCTCTTTCAGCTCCTTAATCTTTTGTGATTTTGATTTCTTATTTCTTGAGGTTTCACCTTCATCTTTGGGAGTATAAGCTTCACAATCCTGTGCAGTTTCCATGGAGTGTTCTAGACTTTTGATGGCTAGACTTTCATCTTCCTTTTCTGGTTCTGTGTCTGAATCTATGTATGGCAGATTTAGAGAATTTATCTTTTTCACTATGGATTGCTCTGAGTTTATTTCAAAATCTAGTTTCATTTTAGCTTTCTTGGGATTTATGCTAGAATTTTTGTCTTCTGGTGGCATTGGGAGAGCTCTCCTCCTCCTTGAGATACTCTGAGGAGTTGACTACTTCTTGCCTACTTTCTTCTTCTCATTTATAGGTTGAGTTTGGGTCTCAAAACCTTCCCAGAAGAGAAAGTGCTACCAAGTTCTTTCTCTTCGTTTCAGTTCTTCTAAGATGATCATTTTAATGAGGCCATAATGAAAAAGGGCATTTGTTATGCTAAAAGTTCCGGCTCTGATCTTATTACACACCTTAGTTAGACTCTTATGAAGAAAGAAAGGCAAATTTAGAAGGACCTTCCCTGTGAAGTGATCTAGAAGTCTAAAATGATATAACATTAACTTGTCATACCTGCCCTCTGAGGTTAAGTATAATTGAATGCCTTTGAACAAATCTTGCCATTCATCTTCAAGGTAAGAAACAGGGATGCTTTTCTTTGAGGTTATGCTTCGGAATTCTATCTTGAGGTATACCCTAAAATCCAACTTCTTGGTCATTGTTGTTTTAAACTATTGAACAAGATAAGTCAACTGAGAGGGGGTGGGTGAATCAGTTGTATAAAATTTCTTTCATTTTATAAGATTACTTATTAATCAATAAATCATGTCTTTAACATTTAACTTGCAGTAATACATTTAACCAATAAATATACAATCACATCAATGAAACAGTGACAGAGTGATTTTTCATGAGGAAACTGAAAAGGGAAAAACCTCTTCTTCTTATGAATGAAAGGAAAAATCCAACTCCTCTTTACATTCTTATTTTATCTAAGCTATAACCCAGATGAGGCTACTACCTCTACTTCATCAGCACCTACTGAATGGAAGCTACAACTCCCATATGTACAAGCACCAACTTGTACAGGAGACTTTTATAGTCTCCCCTTGCTCCTCCCTACCACTCTGGAATCCTTCTTTGTCACTAAGAACCTACAAACCAACTCTTTATCTTCTCTGGAAAGAGATTCATCATTCAATTCCTCTCTGTTTATATAATCATATCAAAATCCATTCTTCTCCCCTTGATCTCTACTATATCTTCATCATTTCTTCTCACTGTCCCTGTATGATTTTATTTTGGGTTTATATTCATTTACAGAAATGAATTTTACCTTAGAGCTACGGCTGTACCATTAATTCCATGCGCACCCACCTTCATCTCACTCAATTTCACTTATTTCTACCCTGTACTTTCAAATCATACACTCGAACCCTTAGGCTTCGAAGATTCAGTTACAATAACTGAATAACTACCTTACAATGATTATTATTGGTCAAGGCATCAAGACGAACAATATCCACATGATCAGTTTAAACATTTAACCAACATCGTTCGATGAACATACATCTGTTTTAATTTTTCAACACGGAATAACCCTTGAGCACTTTGGCAAACCACTTGTGCCAACCCATATGTCCATTGGCCGTGACCATAGATTAATCAAAATAAATTTTAATAACCTAATAACTACCTACAATGATGAGGACAGATCTGATTATGAAGGGATGGAGAGTGGAGGAATGGAATGGATGGATGGAATGGATGGATGGACGGAATGGAATGGAAATGGACGGAATGGAGGAGGACGGAAGGATGGCCCGGAAGGATGGAGGAAGGATGGAGGGACGGATGGATGATGGAAGGAAGGACGGAATGGAATGGAATGGAGAATGGACGGAATGGAATGGACGGAAGGACGGAAGGAATGGAAGGATGGAGGAATGGAGGAGGAATGGACAGGAATGGAGGACGGAGGAAGGATGGATGGAGGATGGATGGATGGAATGGAAGGACGGAATGGACGATGGACCGGATGGATCGGAAGGAAATGAATGGATGGAGGAATGGAATGGATGGAATGGAATGGAATGGACCGGAGGAATGGATGGAATGAAAGGAATGGAAAGGATGACAGAATGGAAGGATGGATGGAGATGGATGGAAGGATGGAAGGAGGCCGGATGGAATGGAAGGAATGGACGGAGGATGGCCGGATGGAAGGATGGATGGAATGGAATGGGATGGATGGAAATGGACGGAGTGGGACGGAAGGAATGGAATGGAGAATGGACGGACAAAGGATGGATGGAATGGATGGAATGGATGGAATGGATGGAATGGATGGACCCGGAATGGATGGAGGAATGGATGGATGGAATGGATGGAATGGATGGAATGGATCTGACGGATGGATAGTGGTTCCATGGGTTTTGAACTTTTATCGTGAATGTGGTCCACAACTTAAAAGTGGGTCCTTTTCTACAAAGTCACTTTATAAGTGGTAAAGTGAACTTTAAATAGAAAGTGAAAAGTGACTTAGGAACTTCAAGCACCAAGTGGGTTTTTATTTTAAGTTGGGTGAGTGAAATTATATTAAGTGAATTTAATGGAGCATTTTAATTCTCACCGTTGATCTTGGGAATTGTGAGCCCTTGGATCAAAAAGCAACCTAAGAGTCACTTAGGGATAAGGAGGAAAAAGACCAAATGAGGAGTCATTCTTTCCTAATTTGAGATTGAGAGATTGAGAGAGCAAGAGAAGGAGAAAACGTCGCATTTTATAGTACGCGCAGAAGCGGCACGATTTCCAAGGCAAAGCTAGGGTACGGATTTCGAGGCAGCCAATAGAGAAATAACCAGACGGTAATGGATTTTGGTACAAGAAGATTTATTGCACTGCTTCCGACGACACCGACGAAAAATCGGGTTAAAGGGCGGATTATCAATCGCGACAAAGTCAAACACGACCGTCGTGACAACGTAAAATTAATTCTGGCACGCATTTTCCATAAATCCGCATGATTTATTGTTGTGACAACCGCGACAAGACGGCCGGCTGTCCAAGCACAAAATTTGAGGTGGTTGTTTTGGGTTTCTTCCAGTCATTTTCGCTAACGAAATCGAGGAAGAGATAAGTTAAATTTTGTTGGTTTTATTTTATTATAAATATAAAAAAAAAAAAAATTGAAGAAATAAGAAGAACTCCCTTCACCAGTTTTCCCACACCGGGTTTTTCCGTGGTCAATTGACCAAAGATCATTGTGTCATTAATCGTGTGTTTGCTGATTTAATTTCCGAAGTTTTAAGACAACCATTGAAAAAGATCATTTATTTCATGTTTCGGGCCAAATTTATTTTAATATTAAATGCATATTAATGTTTGCAAATCTCATTAATATTGGGAATGGGCATTAAACATTTGGAGTGATAAGGAGTGATTGAAACCGGATTGGGATAAATTGCAGAAGAGAGAAAACACCTAAAAATCAACATCGAGCTTATTATCGCGGATAAACACAAAATTTGGGTATAAAATTTGGTTCGCTGAAATTTTCACCGCTTCGACAACAGTGTGGACAAATGGATAAGAGGGCATAAATTTTTTTTCAGCAGGTTGGGGATTGCTGAGTTATTTTTGGTTTCAGTTGAGTGATTTTAGTCATGGCTACAGTCATGAGAAAGCTGAGGATAGATTGATGGGGCAACAACTTTAGTTCGTGGAAGGCAGCTGGATCAGTGTTGCTCTTCAGAGAATGAGCCATGCGAGATATTGTTGAGGGCATCAAATTTACCCAAAGCTGGTTGTTATCTGATCGATCTAAATACCTTGATGGGCCTTCACTAAGAAGGACATCAAAGCAAAGAGGATATTATTTGATGCGGCGAAGGACCATATTATTCCTGCTATGTGTCTTCTAAGACATATGTACATGAAATGTGACATCTCTTAAAAACTTGTTTCGAATTCCAATGAGAACAGGAAAAATGGTGCTTAGAGAGAAATTAAAGAGCACTGGTGATGACTAAGTCCGAAGTCCGGCTACATGTTATATTTCTTAGATCACGTGAGAGATGAGCTTGAGATGTTGGGGAGAGCGCACTCCAGCAAAGCCAGGAGGATGCCTTGAATCCAAGTGGGCCAAACCAAGCAGTTCATGGAGGGTACTGTAGCTAGGAGAATGTCCTTCCGGGATAGGCTATGGGATGACTTTGTACGAGGAGACTCGTAGAGGGTATGTGCATGGTGTTGGCCTCTCTGCGTGCAAGAGAATGAGGAGAATGTGGCACCCTGTCGCAGCGGCAAGAGGAAGAAACCAAGAAGAGGGCAACCGAGGGCATACACAATGAAATGGGAAAGACTAAGAAGGGGGAGAAGGATCCGAGCAAAGTCCGATGTTGGGCTAGCCAGAAGCAGGGGCATTATGCTGCTACTTGTCCGGAGAGGAAGAATGGGAATAAGAAGAACGTGGCAGCTTCATCAGCAGTGGATGAGTTCTCAGCTCAGTTTGATCAGGAGTTCTCTTAGTTGTTGGGTTGTCTTCTAGCACTTCATCTCTGATAGTTTGGTACATTGATAGTGGCGCGTCAATAATACGACCGCGTCGATTCGGCCAGAGCGATGCAGAGGGCACTAGAGACCGATGTGTAGTTGGTGATGATCGCACTGTGGGTGCAGCTGTGGTGGGGACTGTTATATTTCAGTGGGAGTCACTTCCTCCTCTGAATTTGTGCGATGTCTTGTATGTTCCATGCTTGACATGGAACCTTGTTTCGGTTTCTACTATTGAGGAAAAGGACTATGAGGTAGTATTCCAGGGCGCGGATTTTGTATCCCAAGGGAGGGAGCATTACTTTTGCTAGAGTGATTGGTGTCAGACAGGAGAAGTTGTGCAGGTTGCTATTTCAGACAGTTTGAGCATTGACTTGTAGTACCAGAAGAAGAGATTTGTGCGAGATTTGGCACTGGAGGATGGGTCACCTTCATCATGGGGCACCGAGGATACTGAGGGACATTACCACGCAGGTTTTCCAGACTTCATTATTGAGAAGCATGATGTTTGTAGAGGATGTGCCATGGGCAAGTATGCTAAGGCTCCATTTCCTGCTAGTAACAGCAGATCAGCAGGGATCTTAGATTTGATTCACTCAGATGTTAGCGAGAGGATGTCATCTCCTTCCTTGACCGGTTATCAGTATTATGTCTTGTTTATTGATGACCATTCCAGAAGACCCGATCTACTCTTTGAAGACTATGAGATCTCCTGGTTCCAAGAGTTCAAAGCTCTTGTGGAGAACCAAACGGAGAAGAAGATCAAGTGTTTGAGGTCGGATAACGGAGGGGCAGCCCAATGATTTTGATGACTACAGCGAGAGGGCATCCGCAGAGAGATGACTGTTGCTTACAAACCCCAGCAGAACGGGTTTGCCGAAAGGAAGAATGATCCATTACAGGCACAAATGGTTTATTACGATCCAAGGATCGGATAATTTTGCTTTTTGTGGGCAGAGGTTCGAACACTGCCATTTGCATCAACGAAGAGTCCTCATAGGCTTCGGGATATGAATCATGAGGGGGTTTTTACTGGGCAGAAGCCTCAGGTGGTACACTTACGTATTTTTGGTTGTTTCACCTATTCTTTCATCCCCAAGAGTTGAGGAAGAAGATGGAACCCATCAGAGAAGGGTATCTTTAGGTTACAAAGTGAGATTCCTGGCGATCGGATTTACATTCCTGCATTGAAGAGAGTGGTTGTTTGTCGGGATGTTAAGTTCGAGGAGTAGGCCTTTGAGAGATCTCGAGATTTAGATCGAGAGAGCCACCGACTCCTAGCAAACAGCAGGGGAGTCCGGGACAGTGGTCAGGACCACAGGGGTCTGGTGGTACAGGTGTTTCCGGAGTTAGAGGGTCATAGGTGGTGGTTCCACAGGTGGGAAGACAGAGAAGTCCGCAGGGCAGTCCGCGGGTTTCATAGGGTAGTCAGTAGGGCAGTTCACTTGGTTCACATTATAGTCCACTAGTTGGTAGTATTCATGGTACTTCTGGAGATACAAGTTCAGCTTCCGCTGTGGCTACAGGCCAGGTTCCTGCATGTGCATGTGTCTGTGCAGAAAGGTAATGTGACGGTGGTCACAGTGGCATGGCTGGTCGTGGTCTCCGTGTTCGCCTTCGGTGTTGACGATGAGTGGAGAAACCATCAGGAAGAGGAAGCCTAAGTGGCTTCGTAGAGACTCCTCGAGGAGGCGCGATGGATTTTGGAGGACCGGCGAGAGCTACTTTGTACAGCCACCTGAGATTTTGTGCTCATGGCTGCGGTGACCAAAGATCACAGTAGGTCCCAGCCTCTAGTTATGAGGAGGTCACAACGAGGTTTGGAGAGGCTATGGTTGAGGAGTATGTCTCATCATGAGAACGATGTTTGGGAGGTGGTGCCGAGACCGAGGGGAAATCTGTTGTTACCTCTAGATGACTAAGATCAAGCATGCCGGATGGCAGCATTGAGAAGTACAAGGTCGGCTCAGTGGCTTGTGAGGATTCTCATCGTGTAGAGAGAGGATTACTTTATGAGACTTTCACACTGCTAAGGATATTCATCTATCCGGACAATATTTCCATTGGTACAGATGGATGGAAGATCCATCGATGGATGAAGACCGCAGATTAATGGGGTTTTGGATCGAGGTGTATGTAGAGTGCATTGATTTGTATACATGAGCGAGACTTCCGCGTGTAGTTTGAAGAAGGCCTTATATGGATCAAGCAAGCTCCAAGAGCTTGGCATTCACGCATTGATACTTACTTACTACAGATTGGTTTCACGAGGAGAGAGTCGACAGAACCTCTATTACATTGTGATTGGTGGTGAGCCACTTATTCTGGTTCCCTATGTGGATGATCTTTTCATCATGAGGGTAGAAATCGATTGAGGGTTGCAAGAGGGATCTTGCTTCATAGTTTGATATGAAGGACATTGGACTGATGCACTATTTCTTGGGTTGGATATATGAGGAGGGGCATATCTTCCTGGGACAGTGCAGGTACGCAGTTGATATACTTAGCATGTTCAACATGGGTGATTGCAAACCCATGTCCATCTATGATCACCAACCGCTAAGATCGCCAAGACTTCATCTTCTCTGCTAGAACCCTAATTTTATATCGCCATTTGATTGGTTCCTTTGACACCCGTTAACACTGCACTGCATATATGTTTCGCGCTAACACCCATTTCATGGTGGAACCTAGGCAGTTACACTGGGCAGTTGCAAAACATGTCCTTCGTTACTTACAGGGCATATTAGACTTTGGACTGGAGTATATCCATGGAGATGGGGTGAGACTGACAGGGTACACAAACTCGGATTGGGCAGGAGATTGACGCTAAGAGTACTTCCGTGATGTTGTTTTGGATTAACTGCGCCAGTTGTTGTGGTTCACGAAGCGTGTTGCAGCACCGAAGTTCTTCCGAAAGGAGGGCATGGCGCCTAGTCCGCCTCGCCGTGAGGCTGTATGGTTTCCTCGCGAAGATGTTGTTTAGCCTATTCGAGGTGTTTGATCCCAATCAGATTTATCAGATAATCAGAGTTGCACTGCTTATGAGAATCCAGTATTTCTTGATAGATCTAAGCATATTGACTTTCGATATCATTCCATACGTGACTTTGTTCAGAGGGGCATTGTGAAGTTTGAGTTTGTGCCGACGGACAGTTGCGTAGTGGATATTCTTGATCTGGCCTTACCAATGCAGGCGTTCGCTCATTTCAGGACAAGTTGGTGTGGTGAGAAACACTTCAGAAGAGGGAGTGTTGAATTTTTAATGAATATTTGTACCTTGGACAAGTTGTTCCTATGGGTTTTTAAACTTCTACCTAGGAATGTGGTCCACAACTTAAAAGTGGGTCTCTTTCATAAAGTCACTTTATAAGCGGTAAAGTGAAGTTCCTGAAACAGGAGTGAAAAGTGACTAGGAACTTAATGCACCAAGTGGGTTTTTTATTTAAGTTAAGTGAGTGAAATTCAATAAAGTGAATATTAATGGAGCATTTAATTCTCACCATGATCTTGGGCAATGTATTCTCGACTGCAACCCTAAGAGTTTAGGGATTCTAAAGGAGGAAAATGGCCAAATGAGAAGTCATTCTTCCAAGAGAGATTGAGATTGAGAGAGAGCAAGAGAAGGAGAAGTTTCCATTTTTTTTTTGAATTAGAAAGAGTAGCAAAGAAGTGGCACGAATTCTAAGGCAAAGCTAGGGCACGGATTTCAAGGCATCTAGCAAGAGAAATAAATCTGTACGGTACAGATTTTGCATACATTTATTGCACTGCTCGATGCATACCGCATCTAAAATCGGCGAAAAGGGTGCATTTATCAACCGGCATTGTGTCGTGACGGTCACGTAGACAAGCAGAAATTAATTCAAGTAACGCATTTCCATAACCGCATATCATTTATTGTTGTATAACCGCATTTCCAACAATTCTGCTAATGCATTTGAGGAGCATGGGTTTCTTCCAATCATTTTCAAGCACGAAAAACGAGGAAGAGATAAGTTAAATTGCTGGTTTTATTTTTTGTTGATATGTAATTTCCAGAATTGAAGAAATAAGAAGAACTCCCTCTCTCTCAATCGGGTTTTCCCACACCGGGTTTTTCCAGGGTCAACTGACCAAATATCATTGTGTCATTAAATGCGTGCTTGCTGATATAATTTCTGAGCTTTAAGACAACCATTGAAAAGATCACGATGTATGTTTCAGTCAAATTTTATTTTGAGTATTTAATGCATATTAATGTCTAAAAATTTCATTAATATTGGGAATGGCATTAAACATTTGGAGTGATATATGATTGAAAACCCGATTGGGATAAATTGGCATGAGAAACACTGTAAAAATAACACTTACCAATTGCTTCTAGATCAACTTCAATTCCTTTCTTCTTCATCATATCGACACACATCCTTTTTTTCCATAGCCATAAAAAGTTGTACATCTAAACTATCATCACTCTCACCAGATTATGAAATATCATTGTCATCTTTATACAATGTGTTTTTATTTTTGTAAAGTTTTTCTTGAAAAAAATTTTATGTCTTATTCTGAATCTTCTTTAGGTTTTCTTATCACCGTCTTCTTCTATTATCAAGATGCTTATATTGTAACTTACACTTGAAAATGTCCTATTCTACCACAACCAAAGCATTTCATAGGAAGCTTACCTTCATACTTTCCAGTACCTCTTTTCAAATATTTAACAAAATTTGCTTCTTCCACATCACCTTATGACTCCTCATGATTGTTGATTTCTACTTCAACCTTTTATTATCTTTCTTGCTACCTGTAAAATTTTTCCAATCTCTTCCTAAAATAATTTCACCATAGGTTCCTTTAATTAGTTGTTGTTAGTATTCCATGTAATTCATCCATTTCTAAATTATCAAGATCTGTTCTTTCTTCTAAGGCATATATTTTTTAATCAAATCTTGCAGAAAGTGATTCAAGTACCTTTGCACAATAATATTATTGTTAATTGCTTCTCCTAGACCTCTCATGGTATTAACAACTTCATCAATAAGAAGAAAGTAGGTAGCTATATCTTCGGATTCTTCCATCTTCAGGCTTTCAAATTGACTTCTATATGATTGTAGCTTAGTATTTTTTACCTTAGTGTCTCCTTCATATAAATTTTTCAATTTATCCCATATTTCTTTTCCTGATGCACAATGCATAACTTTAACAAATTCTAACCCTACTAGACCTCCTAGTTGCATACATAGCTTTGGAATTAATTTCATAGAGCCTTACCCATAGCATCTATTGGAATGGCTTGTTGGGACTTTATATTCATTTAGTACAGCCTGACAGATATCTACTCCTTGAGTTTGTAAAACAACTTCATCTTGATACTCCAAAAATCATAATTATGACCATCAAACAAAGGTAATCCATGTTTTGTAAATTCTAACTTCTATCCATTATGAATGATCAAAAACTCCTAATGGTTAAACCGATATCTTGAAGTAACCAACTCTGATACCAATTGTTGAATGTGATAAGTCAACCGAGAGGGGGGGTGAATTATTGTATAAAATTTCTTCATTTTATAAGAAGATTACTAATTAATCAATAAATCATGCCTCTAACATTTAACTTGTAGTAATACATTTAACCAATAAATATACAATCATATGCAAATGAAACAAAGGACATGATTTTTCATGAGAAACCCAAAAGGGAAAAACTCTTCTTCTTAAGGAATGAAAAGAAAGCTCCAAACCCTCTTTACATTCTTATTTTATATAAGCTACAACCCATATGAGGTTGCTACCTCAGTTTATTCAAGACTCACCGAATGGAAGCTACAACTCCTGCATGTACAAGCAATTCAACTGTACAGGAGACTTTTACAATCTCCCCTCGATCCTCCCTACCACCCTAGAGTCCTTCTCTGTCACTAAGAACCTACAAGCCAACTCTTTGTCTTCTCCGAAAAGATTCATCATTCAAGTCCTCTCAGTTTATATAATCATATCAAAATCCATTCTTCTCCCTTTGATCTCAGCTCGCTATATCTTCATATCATTTTCAATCGTTCCTCAGATGATTTTATTTTGGTTTTATATTCATTTGCAGAAATGAATTTTACCTTAGAAATATGGTTGTACCATTAATTCCAAACACACCAACATTCATCTCATACCTAATTCTTACCTCTATTTCTACTCATGTACTGACAGTACACCTGAACCCTCATGCTTCGAAGATTCAGTTATAATAATTGAATAACTACCTTACATTGATTATTATTGGTCAAGGCATCAAGATGAAAAATATCCACACATGACGCCAACATTAAACCAAAGATCATTCAATGAACACATCTTTGTTTTAATTTTTCAGCACGAAATTACCCTTGAGCATTTTGGAAAACCACTTGTGCTAACCTATATGTCCATTGGTCGCGGACTGACAGTTAATCAGTCGCATTCTCAGATTTCTCATTTCGCAATCCGCTATCCCGTGGTAGAAGTGTTTCGACACCTAACTCCCCGTATCCAAACCCGCATCCGTGCTAGGTGTTTTTCGTGATTGCATTCACATTTCGCATTCCTATAGGAAGTAAGTCACACTTCCAATTCCCCCGATATCCTCGAACTCCTCGAAATGGAGTTGTCAATGTGTCTGCTTCAGATTTCGTGGTTCATACTTCCAAAGGTTAAAGTTCCTTTGATATCTGATTTCACCGCAAAACTCCAAAATGGAGTCTTTGTTGATGTGCCTATTTTGGGATTTCAAGAAAGCTTCAGATAACTTCTCGACTTCGTGGATGAAGAGTCTTGACTCTGACTCTCCAACTCTCGATATCCTAAACTCCTAAATGTCGCGGATTTCGCGATTTCATGATTTCATCATTCTGTCGTGAGTTTCCTTGACACCACCAACTCCCGATATCATGTGACGCGGTCATATTTCGGCATTCGTGATTCGTGATGTTGGAGATTTTTCTTACCATGCAAAAATACCAAAATAGAAACCTTAACTCAATAGAAACTCTCTATGACGCATTCAAATTTAGATAATCTATGAAATTCAAGCTGTGCCTATGAAAACTGACCAACAAAACCCCCCCTTTGGAATTTTAAAGTTTGACATTAATGAAAACACCTGTGCAACCGTGTCGCACTCCCCTGCCAACATAAACCAACTTTGGCCTGTTTTGGGTAAGCTAGTTATTGAAGCGATGGCAGCTTCATCAACTATCATTTCCAGATCCCAACTATATAGATTTCTTTTCCATCGTATTTACCTTGTAAAAATCTCTCAAGAGCTGGTGATAACCTTCCTGTAGCCTTTCCACATATGTCATACAACTCTCAAGGCCCGAGAATCACTTCTTCACCTCTGGATAAGACTACAAAAGGATAAATTATCTAACTCCTTCCTCAAAAGTAACCCTCCTTTCTTCTCCATATGCAAACTTAATCATCGGGTTGATTTTCACACATTTGATGCAACAATATTCTTACTGAAGGAAAAAGGTCGGCACTAGTGAAAATGACCCATGTTTTCAATTGAAAAATAAAACCTCATAATAGAAATTTTGAACACCGCAAGTTCAAAATAATAAATGGTGATTTGATGTCGCCGGATGGCTGGTACTTTGTCCTCTATCTCCAGTGATGATTGAGAGTTCGTCACCTCAAACCCTCCTCTTTTTGTCGCACAAAATATGTGAGCACGATCTGTCATGATGTCCTGCTAAAACGTGATGAAATGGTGTCATCATTTATTTGCTTCCATTAGCTTGCCATGATGGTTGTATGACCTGTGTCCGGCATGTCCTTTTTGGATTTCTGGAGTCATGGAGGAAAATCCATGTTAGCACTTTCACCGGCTTGCTTGTTGCGGGGAGTACACTTTAACCATTGAAACCTAAGGCTTTCACCAGCTAACTTCAACTTCAAAACAGATGTTAGCTGTTGAAAAGATTTTCCTTAAATTTTTGAAAAGACCTTTAAGGATCGATTTATTTCTAGGATAAAATCTTAAATCCTATGTTTTTACACTTTTAAATTCTAAAAATTTACATATAACCCTATTTTATGACCATGCGAAAATGGAACAAATTGACTGATTCATTTTGGGAGATAACAGTTACTTCTTGTCATGGTATGGTGTATGCTTGAGGCATACTTGGTATGGTTGGTTTGGTATCTGGATATGGTATAACTTGGTTTCTTGGTAGAGATAGGAGCATTGTTATATTTGGTTCATCACATGACATGGTTCTTATAGTTCTTATATTTGAGTTGATAGTATATGGTTGAGGCATATTCATGTTGTACGGTGGCATATGCATGAGGGGCATGCATTGGTTCTTTGAGATACTTCAATGATGATATGGTATAGATCTGCATATGGTTGATGGTATGGTATATGGTACAGGTTACACATGTTTGATGTTGTATTTCATGATTCACTATTCTTTATTGATGTATCTTTGGTTCATGATTGATGCATGAGATAGTATGTATGTTGCTATACATTTGATGCATGGTATGGTACAGGAATTAGTTGGTTGATGAGCATATACAAGTTTATGAAACAGTGACAATGACAGAGTGGAAGTGATAGAGATAGAGTGACAATGACAAAGACAGAGTGACAGAGATAGTGGCAGTGACATTGGCAGAGTTTGTGATAGTGATAGATGATCTACACTTATACTTCATGGTGGTTGGAAGGGGAAAGGATAGGTGGTTGTAGCCACCTTCTGGTTGGAGTTGTAGAACTTAGGGGGTTGTAGTCTCCTTCTGGTTGGAGCCACATAATTCAGGGAGTTGCAACTTCCTTCAGGTTGGAGTCTGAGAATAGGGAGTTGGAGCCTCCTTCCAGTTGTAGCTGGAAAATCAAGAAGTTGGTGCTTCCAATGAATGTATTCTTTTGATATATAAGAAAATCATTATGTGTTTTTCTCCCATTTTTTTTCCACTTAAATTATGGTGTATTGTGTATCTATTGTGATGTGATTTTGTTTATGATTATATCGTTGATGATATATTGAATGCTAATGATAAACTGTTGAATGTTTTTGAATAATGTATTGTGGTTAAAAGTACTAAAATTTCTCATTACTAATTCACTCCCCCCCTCCCCTTCTTAGTAATCCAACAATTGGTATTAGAGCAAGTCCTTTAAAAAGCAGTCAAACCACTGGAAGGAGATCATGGATCATGTTAGGATTGGGGTACCACAGTTTGATGGTGAGAACTATGCTTTCTAGAGTAGAAGAATAAAACATTATATTCAAGCACAATGATTCAAAATTTATAGATCAATAGTCGATGGATACAAAGCACCTGCTACTCCCTTGATAGATAGAGAGGGAAATAATCTCGAAGAAAATGATTCAAGGAATAGACATGCCATCAAGAATGGTGTGACTCAAGAAATACATACCAATATTATGCACGATGATTCCACAAACGAAATTTGGGATAAACTGAAGGCTATCTATGAAGGATATACACAATTTAAGGAAGCTAAAATTCATATTTTTAGATCCAAGTTCAAACAATTGAAGATGAATGAAGATGAAAACATAGAAGCCTACTTTATATGAGTAGATGAGATAGTAAACAATATCACATGTTTGGGAGACGAGATAAAAGGAACATATCATTGTTAAAAAGGAATTAATATCTCTACCAATGATATTTTATTCAAAAATTTCATCTCTAGAAGAAAGAGTGGACCTAGCCACAATGACCATGGATGAGTTGCATGGGATACTCACAGCTTATGAGATGAGGAAAAAGTAGGAAAATCCAGTCATGAAGGAAGCAACATTCAAGGAGTCCAAGAAGATGAAGAATAAAGATAAACAAAATCCATGTCAGATTGTAGTTGCAACGATGATTCAGAGGAAGATGAAGAGGTGGCTAACTTCGTCAGAAGGATGAAAAGAGGAAATGAAAAATAAAAGGGTATGATTTCATTGAAATGTTTTAATTGTGATGGTGTTGGTCATTTTGCTAATAAATGTCCCTATAAGAAAAATAAAGGTAATGAAGAAGATGACTCTAAAAAGAAAAATCAAATCCAAAAGGGGAGAAGAAACAAAAATATTTTTTTCAAGAAAAGTCTCTACACCAAGGAAGACGGTTCCTCATCAGAAGAAAATGAATTCAGTGACAGTGATACATAAAGGGTATTATTCATGGAAATAGAATAATCTGAGGAAGAACGTTCCGAAGAAGAATGTGAAGAGGTAGAAGTCGATTATAGGAAATAATTGATATGTGCCATAGAATCTCTAAAGAAGAAAAAGAAGAAAAACAAATCACTCCAGAAAGAACTAACTAAGAAAGAAGAATCTCAGGACTCGAAAGAAGTTGAGCAGACAATAATGAAGCTAAAAATCCAGGAAGAAGAAAACAAGAGAATTAAAGGAGAACTCATATGGAAGTTAGAAGAAAGAAACATGACCATTGAAGGCTTGGAAATTGAGATAGTCTCTCTAAGAAAATATCTTCAAAATAAGGACATGCAAAAAAATAACACCATGATATTGGAAAATATCATTAATAGTCAAAGACCTTACTATGACATATCCGGATTGGTATACAATCAGATGCAAACAAAGAAAGGTTCAATCTCCAAAACAACAGATCAAGAAGCAAAACCAAGAAGCTATGCAGAAGCCATCATAGGTCCCTCAAAAGAAGAATACATGAAGACTCAGGGGGAAGATTACAGAGACACTACACCACATAGAATATTCATAAGTTAGTATCAACAACATCCAACTATAGAAAGACCTCAAGAATAAGAAGGATTCAAAAGAGCAGCACCATTCAGAAGATCTTCTACTCCCAAGTGTCAAACTATTTTTATTGGTTCATGTTATTCATGTTATAATTTTGGGCATAAAGATGTGAATTATATAGCCAATACCAAGAACAGAAGCAACAATGAGGGCTATACAAGAAATAGTTATCCAATAATATCTCATGAAGAATGGAATAGAATCTACAACAGATTTGGATCATTAAGTAATGAGGTAGAATGCTAAAAGTGCAACAAATTTGGACATATTTTTAGAGATTGCAGACTCGTTGTTCCTCCAAGGGAACCAAAGAAGAATATCAACAGTCATAAGCAGGAACCACGAAGTATATAGATAAGAAAGAAGGATCAATTCAAAATTGAAGAATGCAATCTTGCTCTACAAGCTCAACACAAGAAATGTGGATGGCATGTTGACAGTGGATGCCCAAAGCATATGACAGGTGATAAAGACAAGTTTCTGACATTGAAGAAAGAAATAGATGGATCAGTTTCATTTGGGAATGAAAAATTAGCCAGGATTATTAGAAAGGGCACAATCAAGATCAGAAGTAAGGATGCCACGGAAGAAAATGTTTTACTAGTCGAACACATGAAACACAATATGCTAAGTGTAATTCAAATGTGTGATCACGGAAACATACTTATGTTTGATTTAAAGAAGTGAAAAATAAGGAAAGCAGAATCAGGGAAGTCGATAGCTACAATTGTAATAACTCCAAGCGACATATATGTTATAAATGAAATATGAAAGGAAATATGTTTCTTAGGAAAGGATGATGAAATTTGTCTCTAGCACAAAATAATGGGTCACATAAATTTTAATAATTTTGTCAAAGTCAGCAAAAAGGAAGTAGTAAGAGAAATGCATGAGATATCAAAGCCAACAAACATTATATGCAAGAATTTTCTATAGGGAAAATAGACTAAGACAAATTTTAAGTGAAAGGAATAATCCACAACAAAACCACTAGAGATTGTACATACTAATCTAGTTGGACCGACAAGAACAAAAGGATTGAAAGATGAACAATACTTCATGCTACTAGTTGATGACTACACAAGAATGACTATAGTTTCCTTTCTAAATAAGAAGTCAGAGGCATTCAAAAACTTCAATACTTACAAAGAGATGGTTGAAAGTGATACATAGTTGAAAATCAAGTGTTTGAGATTAGGCAATGGAGAATAATTTACATCAAAGGAGTTCATGGAATTATACAGAGAGAATGGGATAAAGAGGCAATTCTCAATAGCCAGGACACCTCAACAAAATGGAGTTGTTGAAAGGAAGAAAAAAACAAGTACAAGAAATGGCCAGAACCATGTTAATGGATTCCAAGTTGACAGATGTATTTTGGGTACAAGCAGTGCATACCGAAGTTCAGATTCAGAAAAGTGGGATGCTTAGAAATAATAGTGATAAGACTCCATACTAACTATGGAAAGGAAGACCAACAAATGTGAATCACTTCAAAATTTTCAGAAGAAAATGATACATCAAAAGAGAAGATGGAAGAATTGGAAAATTTGATTCTCGATTTGATAAAGGCATATTGGTTGGGTACTCAAGCAAAATGAAAGCATACAAATGCTTCAATATAAGACTCAACAGAATAGGAGAAAGCATCAATGTGACGATTGATGAGACAAATGGATGAAAGATAAAAGAAAGTACAAAACATTTAGTGGAATGGGATCACAAAGAATATTTGAAAGAAGAAGAAGTAGATGAAGAATCAAATGAAGAAGAAGAAGAGCATCCAGAAGTAGAGAAAGAACAACAGGATCTTCAAGTACCTCCAAAGACACCCATCATATGAGTGAAAAAATATCATCCATTAGAACAGATTATTGGAAATAAAGATGCAGGAGTTGAAACCATAAGAAGAATACACTCACTAGAACAAAAACATCTAGCACTACTATCGACTATTGAGCCAAGCAGTTTTGAAGAAGCTAGCAAGGATGAATTTTGGATCAAAGCTATGGATGAAGAGTTAGACTAGATAGAAAAGAATGACACTTGGGAACTGGTTCCAAGGCTGGAGAACAATAATGTAATCGATACAAAGTGGATCTTTAGGAACAAATTGAACGAGGATGGATAGGTTACCAGGAACAAACCAATATTGGTATGCAAAGGATACTCTCAAGTTGAAGGTATAGATTTTGAAGAAACATTTTCCCCAGTTGCTAGAATGGAAGCAATCAGACTGATCCTTGCTTGTGCATGTTCCAAAAATATTAAACTATATCAGATGGATGTGAAATCATAATTCCTAAGCAGATATCTAGAGGAATAAGTCTACATTGAGCATCCATAAGGACTTTAGCTTCCAAAGAAGGAAAATTATGTTTGCAGGTTAAAGAAGGCCTTATATGGTCTCAAGCAGGCCCCAAGAGAATGGTATTCAAGATTGGATAGATACCTACAGCACCAAGGGTTCAAGAAAGGAAATGCAGATAATAATATCTACATAAAGGTAAATCAAGATAGAATCTGGATAATTGAAGTTTATGTTGATGATATTATCTTCACAAGTGATGATGACACGATGAGTCAGAAATTTGCCAAAGACATGAAAAATGAATTTGAGATGTCTTTGCTTGGATATTTGTCTTTCTTTTTAGGTCTTTAGATATATCATAGAAACAAAGGTATCTTTATCTCTCAAACCAAGTATATCATAGAAATGTTGAAAATTTTGGAATGACATATTGCAAACCAAACAGTACTCCTATGCAGACCAGTTGTAAGCTAAGTAATGATGATGATTCTAAGGATGTAGATCAGAGACAGTACAGATCAATGATTGGAATTTTACTCTATGTGACAGCTTCTATACCAGATGTGATGCAAGAAGTTGGATAGTTTGCAAGGTTTCAAGAAGCACCAAAGGAATCACATGGTATGGAAGTAAAGAGGATATTCAGATATCTCAAAGGTACAGAAGAGTTTGGATTATGGTATCCAAAATGGAAGGATATATAACTTGTCACCTACATAGATGCAGATTGGGTAGGTTGTATTGATGAAAGAAGAAGTACAAGTAGAGCAGTATTTTACATGGGACAGTGTATGGTATCATGGTTAAGAAAGAAACAGTCATCACTATCTTTGTCTACAGCAGAAGCAGAATACATTGCAACAACATCTTGTTGTACTCAAGTTTTTTGGATGAAGAAGACATTACAGGATATACAAGTAAAGTGTGATGAGCCCATTACAATACTTTGTGACAACACCAACACAATATTTTAATACTTTGTGACAACACCAACACAATTATTATATCCAAGAATATAGTGATGCACTCTAAGCTCTAAGCATTATCTTAACTAAGTATCATTTTCACAGAATAGGATAATTGAGAAGAACATCAAGCCAGAGCAATGTTGGGACAAAATACAAGATCGCAGATGTCTTCTCCAAACCACTTGCAAGGGAAAAATTTTTACTATATTTGACAGAATCTTGGAATAGTTTCTTCCCCACAGTGATCCACACTACATCAAACTTAACCTCATGGTTAGGGAGATGTGTAATTCCACGTGGTTCCTCATGGTTAGGGAGATATGGCCCTGTAAATTTGGAAGCCCCGAAGAGTGGTCAAGAAGCCCCTAGTTGGTTACAAGTCTTGGTCAAAGGGTGAACTAGTGGTTGCAAAAATAAATCCCTAAAGTAAGGACAAATATCACTATGAAAAATTATATAAACACCTCAAGGAGTCGCTCATAATCACACTCACACACTCATTCATTGATTATATATATTGTGAACTAGTGACATTTTTCTAAGGTTGTGATGACATTTTTCTGAGGTAGCAAAGGAGGGTCAAAGGTGAAAGTCTCGGGGTTGAATCAAACCCTATTTTTTGAGGTATACGTGAGTTGCATGTCAACAGGGCGCGAATGTATGTGGGTTGTAGTGGAGGAAAGCATGGATATCCACGATCTGCAAAAGAGAAATTCGTGTATATGTGAAAATCTTATGGAAGTTTGAATATATGTTGGTACCAGGTCCCTAAAGGTCTGAAGGAATTCTATAGGTCAACATCTCAGAGTTTTAGGTCAGCTACAGAGGTATTGGTATGGTTGTATACTTGTTTTGATGGTTACTTCTTGTCATGATATGGTGTATGCTTGAGGCATACTTCGTATGGTTGGTTTGGTATCTGGATATGGTACATCTTGGTTACTTGTTAGAGTGAGGAGCACTCTTATATTTGGTTCAACACATGACATGGTTCTTATAGTTATTATCTTTGAGTTGATTGTATATGGTTGAGGCATATTCATGTTGTATGGTGGCATATGCATGAGGGGAATGCATTGGTTCKTTGAGATACTTTATTGATGATATGGTACAGATCTACATATGGTTGATGGTATGGTATGCGGTACAGATTACACATGGTTGATKCTCTATTTCATGATTCACTATTATTTATTGATGTATCTTTGGTTCATGATTGATGCATGAGATAGTATGTATCTTGGTATACATTTGATGCATGGTATGGTACAAGTGTTAGTTGGTTGATGAGAAGATACAGGTCGATGAGAMAGTGACAGTGAGAGAGTGACTATGACAGAGATWGAGTGACAGTGACAGAGACAAAGTGATAGTGACAGAGATAGAGTGACAAAGATCGTGGCAGTGACAGTGGCATAGTTTGTGATAGAGACATTTGGTCTACATGTATACTTCAAGGTGGTTGGACGGGGCAAGGATAGGTGTTTGTAGCCACCTTCTGGTTGGAACCAGAGAAGTCAGGGGGTTGTAGCCTCCTTCTGGCTGGAGACAGATAATTCATGGAGTTGTAGCTTCCTTCATATTGGAGCATGAGAATAAGGGGTTGGAGCCTCCTTCTAGTTGTAGATGGAGAATCGAAAAGTTGGTGCTTCCAATGAATGCATTATTTTGATATATAAGAAAATAATTCCATGGTTTTATCCCATTTGGGTTTCCACATAAATTATGGTGTACTATGTATCTATTGTGATGTGATGTTGTTTATGATTACACTGCTAATGATATATTAAATGCTAATGATAAACTGTTGAATATTGTTGAAGAATATATTGTGGTTAAAAGTACTAAGATTTCTCATTACCGACTCACCCACCCTCTCAGTAATCCAATAATAAGAATGCAAACCTATTTTATGTCACTTGGGTATGATGTTTGGAGTGCAGTAGAGAATGGTTATATAGCTCCAAAAACTCCACCAATTGATATAGTTTGAAAGAGGCTCGATAACAATAATTCGAGGTCCAATAATGCTATTTGTTTTGGCTTGGAAAAATTAGTGTATACCAAATTCATGCATTGTGCCTCAACAAAAGAGATGTGGGACAAATTGCAGAACATTTATGAAGGAGATGTGAAGGTCAAGAGAGAAAACTTACAAATTCATAGAAGACAATTTGAGACTCTCAAGATGAATGAAGAATATAGTATTGTAGCCTATTTTATTTATGTGGATGATATTTTCAAATCGATCAGAGGATTAGGAGAAGAGATTGAAGGAACCATTATTGTGCAAAATGTTCTTAGGTCACTTCCCTCAAGATTTAATCCCAAGATATCTACTATTAAAGAAATGAAGGACCTAGAGAAGCTGACAATGGATGATTTGCATGGAATCCTCATTGTATATGAAATGAGGATAGAACATGATAATATAGTAATGAAATCAAGGAAGGAAGAATCTTTCAAGGCACTGAAGAAGGTAAAGATAGAAAAATGCAATACAATTTATTGCTCAGATAGTGAACTGGATGAGGAAGTCAACCTTGTCAGGAAGATCAAAGGCAGATACAAAGGTAAGCTTCCCTTCAAGTGTTTTAATTGTGGAAAATTAGGACACTTTTCCCATAAATTCCCATATGCAAAAAATGGAAAAAGTAATGTGAAAGAATATTCTAGTTTCAAGAAGTACAACGAAGGGAAGACTGAAAAGAAGAAAAAGTTCTACAAACTAAAAAAGAATATATATACCAATGAAGACAATAGTTATTCAAATGATAGTGATAGTGAAATGCATGAAATTCTCTTTATGGGTCTAGAAACACAAATAGATGGATACATAGATTCAACAGAAGAAGACAATCCCAATAAGGAGTTAGAAGTAGACCTTGAAGCAAAAGTATTTAGTTCCCTAGAAGAAATAAACATACTCGAAGAAAGGAATATAAATAATAAAAATGAACTAAAAAAATATAAAGAGAAGGAGTATGTTGTTGAAGAAATAGAAAAGACAATAGTTACCCTAAAATTACAAATAGAAGAGGGAAAGAAAATTGAAGAATTTTTAAAATCCCAACTAAAAGACAAAGAAAATATCTGCAGTAGTCTAGATTCTGAAATAGTCTACCTGAGAAGGGAGTTGGAAAGATTACATACCGGCACAAAGTATGAGAAGATCTCCACAACCTTGAATGAAATCCTAAATCATCAAAGATAACCATTTGAAAAAATCGGTCTTGGCTACAATAAAGGAAATGAAACTACCAATGAAGAAACCTCAACCTATTCAAAATAGTCAAATGAAGAAAGAACCAAGAAGTATGTTGATACAATTAGAATCTTTATCAAAATTAAAGACAATAGGAAGGAGGAACTATATGTTCCATAGAAGAAAATTTCCCCTCACAAGGATGGAATCTGGAAGATTGTCCTATCAAGATGGAATCACTTAACCATGTATCAAAACTCTTTATTTGGATATTGTAATTCTTGTAATGCATTTGGTCATAAAGCAATAGATTGTAGAACAAATGTAAGAAGCGGCCCTATGAGGAACAAAAAAAGAGATACCCATGAATACTCAAGAATAAGTTATAATTATTTTCCCCCTTTGTTGAACTATGACATCATATGTTATAACTACAATAATTTTGGGCATATAGCAAAATTCTGCAAAAGTAACTTCAAGGAAATTCAGGGAAAGGAAGGCCCAACAATCATGAAAAGAAATCAGGGACAAAGAAAATATAAATCCGTGTTTGTGCAAGCAATACTTCAAGCAAAAAAGACTAAATATAAGTGGGTTTTTACAGTGGATGCTCTAGTCACATGAGAGGATATAGAACCAAGTTTATGACCCTAAAGAAAAATGAGTGAAGTGTTACCTTTGGAGACAATGGTAGATAAAAAATAATTGGAAAAGGCGCTCTCAGTCTTGACAATGGAAGAGATAAAGTTGAAAAGGTTTTGTGTGTTGAAAACTTGAAACATAATCTTCTTAATGTAAGCCAAATGTGTGATCAAGGGCATACTCTTACCTTTGACTCTCGAGAATGTGAGATCAGAAACACAAATTCAAGCAAGTTGGTTGCAAAAGCAATCAGGACCCCAAACAATTTATACATTAATGGAGAAAAATTCTTCATGGGGAAGATAGATGAAAGTTGGTTGTGGCATAAAAGAATGGGTCATGTGAACTTTGACAACTTGGTAAAAATCAGTACCAAACAAGTAGTAAGAGATATGCCAAAGATCACAAAAGCCACAAGTATTATTTGCAAACAATGTCAACATGGAAAATAGTCAAGGGTGAACTTTAAGACAAAGGAATATGCAACATCCAAGCCACTGGAACTTATGCATACAAATCTCTATGGAACAATAAGAACAAAAATCCTACAAGGAGAAATCTATTTTTTGTTTCTCATTGATGATTATACAAGAATGACTTGGGTTTCCTTTCTCAAAAATAAATCTGAGGCATTTGAAAAATTTAAAACATTCAAAGATTTAGTTGAGAATGAGACTAATATGAAAATTAAATGTTTAAGATTAGATAATGGAGGTGAGTTCGCGTCTAATGAATTTGAATAATTCTGTGAAAAACATGGAATAAAAAGACAATATTCAACTGCTAGAACCCCTCAACAAAATGGTGTAGTTGAAAGGAAAAATAGACATGTACAAGAAATCGCCAGGACAATGTTTTTTTTTTTGTAAATAAAAGTGGATCCTTGTATTAATAACATCTATAAGCTATACAATTCCAAGTGTGAACCACATGTTATGCCACATAAGGGAAACCAAAACAGGTGGCTCTTAGATGTTGTGAGTTCGACACATCATCCTGTAAGCTAGAACTGTTTGAACAAAACTGCTTTAACAAAATTTTGCATCATATCTGCATAAAAAAAAATGTGTGAAAAATATTTGGGTGCCCTCTAAGACCAGCTATTAATAGGACTACTATGAACAAAACTGCATAAACAGTGTAGGGGAAAATTGTGTGCCCTTCAATTCTATTGCGATAGTAAACTAAAAATTAATCCTGCAACTGGAATTAACGAAGAACAGTAACCTGGAGACTTCACTCCATTGTCAAGCTTGGTTGTCCATGGATGTTGTAGACCAGGGTGAACCGTTGGCCACATGTTGGGCATCGAGTTCGTGCAGGAGCATCCGCTAGTGTGTTGAACAGAATTTCCATTCTTTGGCCAAGGATGAGCTGAGAGTGCATCTGATCATCCTGTTTCTGCCTGATTTCAAAGATGAGTTGGAGGTGCTCCTCTGTGAGGCGATTTGCAAATTGTTGGGGCTTCTCCTCCTCCTTTTCCTCTCTAGTGACCTCTGTGGTCTTCTCATTGGCAGCCACTATGTTTTCCTCCACTTGCTAACTCAGGGGGATTTACTCCTCCACCATATAGCTACCATCTCCGTAATAGGGGTCCTATGGATTGAGTTTTTTGGGGGGGTAAGAGACTAGTAGCTAGAGGACTACGTGCACATGAAAGTGGTGTTTCCTCCTTAACCGATCTTCGACCATGGATCAAATGAGGGGTGGATGGAGGAATGTGCATGCAC
>SNQJ01S0023287.1:1813-25039 GCA_010110895.2 Picea sitchensis | reverse complement strand
AATCTCTAATACCACTTGTTAGAATTGTAAATGTGGAAAACACAATTCACATATGATAATTAACAATCACCCAGATAAGAAACATAGGGATTTCACGTGGTTCACCCAAACGTTGGGATATATCCACCAAGCATAGGCATTGATTGTCTTATTATTCAAATCATAGAGATTACAACAAACTTGCAAGTTCTCACTCTGTCTCTCTCTTTGCCTCTACGGGCTTACATGTATTTATATTCATTTACAAGAAACTGTTTATTAAATGCAATCCCTATCCATATTCTAACTTGGTCTATTTGGTTGTAACCAACGCATAATAATAGGATCCAAATCCATCCTTGGAGGAATTCATTGTCACCAAATCCCAACAAAAAATAGTGAAAAAAATGCAAATGTTTGTACTCAAAACTAGGACAATAACATCTCTTCTTGGTATTGTTCATACAACTTCTTCAAATATAATTCAAGGTGAACACAAATTATTTTTTACAACACTACAACAAACAAAAACTACTCACATTACATTACATTTTGATTTAAAGCACACAAATAGCACAACTTACATTTATTTTATTACACCTTATATTATATTAAAGCACAAAAACAACAAAACTTTTGTAATTTGTACTCTTTTTGTCTTCATAAAATATTATCTTCAAACAAGATTTAAGGCCATATTATCACAATAGAATTTAAGAGCCTATTATACTATAACACCTTTGGTTTACCACTTCCGAGCCTTAAACTAAATCAAAAAATAAATTAAAAGAAAAAAAGAGCCTATTATTCTATAACACCTTTGGTTTACCACTTCCGAGCCTTAAACTAAATAAAAAAATAAAAGAAAAGAACAAGAAACGAAATTTAAAAAAATCCACATACGAATTCTAATAGCCAACAATAGAATACTAATTCATGAATTCACTATTGACAACAGAATCACCATATCTCATAGTTATAGGGCGATCTCGTATCTCTGTCTGTATCTTCTATTTCCTAATTCCTTGGCGATCTCGTATCTCTGTGTCGGTGTCTCCTATTTCCTAATTCCTTGTAATCATGAAAGACTGAAAACCCATTGTAACGCGAATTCAAACCTCGAAGATTGATCAAGGAAGATTCATGGTCTGCGAAGGACAACTATAATAGGTTCAGGTTTCCCCAAACACCTGGGATACAAGGACCCCCACAAGTGGCTGTAGAATTAATGTAGCGGCTAGCCTCATGATTTTTGACTTATTCTCTTTTTCTAACTGCAAATTGAAAATTTGAACGCCCTTGGGAGCACAAGTTTCTTGGTTGACTAAGAATCGAGGGTTCAAACCCTTGAGAGCATCCTTGACATTTTCCGTACTGTGGAAACTTTCTTACGGTTTGACATTTGAAAACTATTTTATCCATCGAATTTTAAATTAACATGGTAAATTATAGAACACATGTTTTTTTATTAAGACGCAAATTTAATCATGGAATGTTATGTTTTTCTTCATAGTCAAACATGCAATGATAATTATAGAAAGATATATCTTTCTTACCACGCCAACTTAATTATGGAATGTTTTTTTTCTCATAATCAAAGTTTAAATTAACACTCATGGAACACCATGTTATATTTGTTTTCATAGAGTTATTAACGTTAATTTATAGAGTTATTATGTCCCTGCCATAGCAGGGACATAATGTTTTGGGCCATTTCTATTACTTGAGCGCACGGTTTTTGAGGCATGGAAATATTGTTTAACAGTTTTTTAACCTAACATCTGCATCGGGTACGGGAGCCAGGGGATGGCTACGTTAATTAATGCATGCTTTGGAGCGGGTCAGTTCGGATTCCAATCCTCGATCAATCGACACTGGCGAGTCGTGACGAAAACTTTGATGTTATGCGGAATATTATCAGAGGAAGACGTGTGTGCCAAATATCATATTAGACATGCGTAGAATAGTTTGAGAGGCGATTGGAATGTTCAAGTCTATGATTGTTTTAGCGCATCTCCTCTATATTAACTGATTATGCCGAAAGGCGTACACCTATTGGCAATGGGTACAATTAATCACTTTTTAATCTCAAATTTTAGTCTGATGGCTAACAATTGAAGATGTTGGCATATTCTTAGTCGTCCTCTCAAATCAATGAATGTGATTTACTCTTCATAACTTCTTTGTATTTTTAAATGCATTCGTTAACCTATTTACTTTTTAACATTTACCTAATCATATTAAGGAATTACTGTATCAGTATATGATTGCCATGTTTAAATGATTAACCTTTAGGATTACTAGGTTTGGATTACTAGCAGACACTACTTTTTCATGCTATCATGGATTTGCTAATTGTCCGTGCGTTTCATTTTCTATCAGCGGATTTCATTGCGTGTTTCATTCTGTACCTCCAATTTCATTCCATGAGTGTCATTCAGTGCGTTTCATTCCGTGCGTGTCCATGGAGCGTGGTAACAAATGCATCCATTAACATTGAATGCAGTGAGGAAATGTTAATGGAGCGAGGTCATCCATTAATATTGAATGCATCCGGATGCAGAAGCGGGGTCAGCAGTTAACATTGAATGCATCTGTTAACATTTAATGTTTATGGCAAAAATTCTGAACTCTGGCACACTCAAGTTGATATAACTTTGACGATCTTATTGCAGAAGATTGTTGCAGTTGGAGTGAGTATTCACAGGTAAATGAAGAATCATTTTGTGATGAAATTCATTTTTATCTTTCATTTTCAAAAGTTGCTGACAAAAGAATATCTTTGTTGAATTCTTTTAGAGGAAAGAAAGTTCTTGGCTCTCGAAAATAGAGCAAATAGGATCGTTGTTCAACATATGAATAACGCTTCGGTGTTCATCAGTCACAACCACAATTATGTGGCTGTGCTAGTTACACCAAAAGGTGTACACCTATTGGCAATGGGCACAATTAATCACCTTTTAATCTCAAATTTTACTCTGATGGCTAACAATTGAAGATGTTGGCATATTCTTAGTCGTCCTCCCAAATCAATGAATGTGATTTACTCTTCATAACTTTTTTGTATTTTTAAATGCATCCGTTAACCTATTTACTTTTTAACATTTACCTAATCATATTAAGGAATTACTGTATCAGTATATGATTGCCACGTTTAAATGATTAACCTTTAGGATTACCAAGTTTGGATTACTAGCAGACACTACTTTTTCATGCTATCATGGATTTACTAACTGTCCGTGTGTTTCATTTTCTACCAGCGGATTTCATTGCGTGTTTCATTCTCTACCCTCGATTTCATTCTGTGAGTGTCATTCAATGCGTTTCATTCCGTGCGTGTCCATGGAGCGTGGTAACAGATGCATCCATTAACATTGAATGCAGCGAGGAAATGTTAATGGAGCGAGGTCAGCCATTAACATTGAATGCATCCGGATGCAGGAGCGAGGTCAGCCATTAACATTGAATGCATTTGTTAACATTTAATGTTTATGGAAAAAACTCTGAACTACGACACACTCAAGTTGATAGAACTTCGACGATCTTATTGTAGAAGATTGTTGTAGTTGGAGCCAGTATTCATAGGGAAATGAAGAATCATTTTGTGATGAAATTCATTTTTATCTTTCATTTTCAAAAGTTGCTGACAAAAGAATATCTTTGTTGAATTCTTTTAGAGGAAATAAAGTTCTTGGATCCGGAAAATAGAGCGGATAGGATCCTTGTTCAACATATGAATAACACTTTGGCGTTCATCAACCACAACCACAATTATGTGGATGTGCTAGTTATGCCGAAAGACATACACCTATTGACAATGGGCACAATTAATCACTTTTTAATCTAAAATTCTAATCTTATGGCTAACAATTGAAGATGCTGGCATATTCTTAGTCGTACTCTCTAATCAATGGATGAAATTTAATGCTCATAATTTCCTTGCATTTCTGAATGCTTTGGTTACCTTGTTTACTTTTTCACATTTACTTAATATGATTAAGAAATTACTTCTCTAACCATTGATTGACAAGTTAACTGATTAAGAAAAATTAATATGTATAAAACTCTGCATTGCCACGTTCCTTGAGATTAAGCGTTTGTAGATGGTAAAATTCCCTGCCGCACCTTGAACGCATCGGTTGGTAAAATTCCCCGCCGCACCTTTAATTTTACCAGTCGATACCTCTCGGACTCAATTAATGGCGGGTCATCCACTTCAGATAGGAGAACCATATGGTCTACGAATACGGGAGCCAAGGGGGTCACAGGGATGAGACTGTTCAGGGGCGGTGTGCTCCAAATTAACGATGCGGCAGACGCCACTCTCTCGCAAAGTGGCGATAATCTCACAGATACACTTCTGCTCGGCCAATTCCTCCGTGTAGGGGATACGCTCGTTAGCCGATCGTCCCCATATAATCTGTCACAGGGCATATATAGCCTGCAAGTGAGGGCCGAGGGGCTGGGACTTTATGTCAAGGGACCTGATCCTGCGTCGTCCGAGCTTTATTGGATGTGGAATATCTACAATAAGAGCGCTCTCGTTCTGGACCAAAACTGCTCAGGTATTTCCTTCAATGTGTCTATTTTATGGCCCGATTCAAGTCTAGTTTGAGGTTTCTAAACTATACATCTGTGCAATATTTCATCTTTCAATCCGCATTATTACCTCTACCGGGTTGTCAAAGCCCAGTCGAATTCATCGTCGAATGCTGTGTACGTAAGGCTGGATTAAGATGGAAATCTGAGAGGATATGCAACGGGAATTCAAGAGCCCATTCAAGAGCCCTTCCAACTATTGTTTGAAACAATGAGTAAATGCCAATTGCCAAGCTCTTGTGGCAACTATGGAGTTTGTTCTTAAGAGGACAACAATGTAAATGTCCCAACAATGGTACACATCACATAGACAGTGAATCCAATTCTTATAGGTTAGGCTGTGAATTATCACAGAGACCCAGCTGCGCCAACGTTAAAGGAAGCTGGCAGATGTTTTCTGTGGCAGCAATGGAATACTTTCGTAACCGCTATGTCGTTCCTCTTAATTTACCAACCTTAATTATAAGAGAAACCCTAATTAGGGTCTGTAAATGGAATTAGCCTTTCGGCCTTCGTCAGCCACAATCATGTGGCTGTGCTAGTTGTAATAAAGTCAGATGTTGTTGTTTGTCGACACGTAAAGGAGGATCTGATTACCGTGCAGGGTCCCACATCTTGGGATGCAGGGATTCATCCCGAGCCCGACACGATGGGATGATAACCGGGCCGTTCAGAAGTTTTCCAGCACCGTCGTTTCTTTTCTTCAAGAGAATTTTGTTGCAGATTCAGAGGTGGTTGATCCCCTTTTCCCTTGTTCTGTATTCTTTTTAGCTATAGGGACTAGTACGCTTACCCGCCAGTTACGACCCTAAACGCTTTGTCACGGCGCTATCATTGCGTCATTCTTTTGAATTCGCTAGAGTCAGTGAAACTCCTTCAATTCTTCTGTGAATTCTTTCTCGAGTACTGGATTGGCTTTTGCTGTTCCATTCGCTTCTCAACCTCATTTTGGTTGCTCTTGCTTAATTTTGTTATGAGGTCGTGAATTTCTTTTCTTCGTTTGTAAATTGAAACATTACTCTGCTTCTTGGATTTTGTTGTTCTCTTCTCTTCTCAACCTCATTTTGGCTGCTCTTTCTTAATTGTGTTAGAAGGCCTTGGATTCCTTTTCTTCTTTTGTAAATTGAAACATTACTCTGCTTCTTGAACCCTGAACAACGTTGTTATGTAATTTAAGCTTGTTTGAGTTATTGGCGGGGCTTGCTTTAAATCGAAGGAAGGGTTGGTTAGGGATGGTGGATGGCTTGTATGTTTATGTGCTCTCATTTAAGCATTCAGTGGTTTCCTTGGTTCAAGAATCTACCCTTCTTCTATTTTAATGCTCTGTGTTAATTTTTGTTAGATTTTCTAGACGAATAATTTGAATTCATGATTCCCAATTGATTTTTGCGTCATTTTAGGAAAATATAGAGTTTACTTTTGGGAGGGGGGCTTTCCCGTAAATAGTTAAGTTTACCAAGAACTGTCGTGCTTCACTATTTTAGTTCTTTTCCACCAAAAAATTGGGAAATTGTCTCGGGCTTCCTCCTCCGCTGGTTCTTATTTTTATTCTTATTCTTATTGAAACTTGGATCCCTTATTTCACTCGCTTAAAACGGCTTTTATAAAGCGCCTCATTGCTCAAAGTTGGTGGACTTTTCCTGGTTCCGGTAGACCGGACTGAATTAGGAAAGGTTCAGAAAAATTTGAAGCCTCCTTTTGATGTTGGTTTAGTAAGATCAAAAAGCTAGCAGGGTCTTTGACAAGCAAAAACAATGGCAATGGCAGCGGCGCAGAACGAATCGATCTTTGAGATGTTAAAGTTTTCTGCTCTACCAATCGTAAAGGTGTTTATGTTGCTCGCTTTGTTGTCTCATGGCGTCCAAGCATGTCAACATTCTTACGCCTGCTGGACGGAAGCTTTTGAATGCGATATTCACTTTTCTTTATTTTATGGACAAGATTTTATTTCTATGATGCATTGTTACTGAAATTTATACGTACACCTATTGGTAATATAATAGGCATAATTAATCACGTTTTAATCTCAAATTTTAATTTGATGGCTAACAAGTTAACAATTGAAGATGTTGGTATATTCTTAGTCGTCCTCCCAAATCAATGAATGTGATTTACTTTTTATAATTTTTTTGTATTTTTAAATGCATCCATTAACCTATTTACTTTTTAACATTTACCTAATCATATTAAAGAATTACTATATCAAAGAATTACTATATCAGTATATGATTGTATGATTGTCACATTTAAATGATTAATCTTTAAGATTACCAGGTTTGGATTACTAGTAGACACTACTTTTTCATGCTATCATGGATTTGCTAACTATCCGTACGTTTCATTTTCTATCAGCGAATTTCATTCAGTGTGTGTTTCATTCTCTACCCCGGTGCATGTCATTCAGTGCGTTTCATTCCGTGTCCGTGAAACGTGGTAACAGATACATCCATTAACATTGAATGCAGCGAGGAAATGTTAATGGAGCGAGGTCATCCATTAACATTGAATGCATCCGGATGCAGGAGCGAGGTCAACCATTAACAATAGAGCGAGGTCAGCCATTAACATTGAATGCATCTGTTAACATTTAATGTTTATGGTAAAAATTCTGAACTCCGGCACACTCAAGTTGATAGAACTTCGAAGATTTTATTGCAGAAGATTGCTGCAGTTGGAGTGAGTATTCACAGGTAAATGAAGCATCATTTTGTGATGGAATTCATTTTTATCTTTCATTTTCAAAAGTTGCTGACAAAAGAATATCTTTGTTGAATTCTTTTAGAAGAAATGAAGTTCTCAGATCTGGAAAATAAAGCGGATAAGATCCTTGTTCAACATATAAATAACGCTTCTGCGTTCATCACCCACAACCACAATTATGTGGCTATGCTAGTTATGTTCCATCATGACTTCATCTTCTGTCTTTCATGGTTACTCCCGTATAATTCCCAATATTTATTGAAAGGAGGTTTCATTCAAGGCCACATTTGACAATAAGATATCTAGCTATAAGATCCAGTCTAACCTAATTATTATGCATCTTTGACATGTTCATTATATTCTCCTTTGACCTATGTTTCTTGGTCTTTTTTGTAATTCTTTTAATGGCTTCCCTAGCATGTAGTGACAGCTAAGTAGGATGGATTCTCACTATTGTTCCTATTCTGTGTGGCATGCAATGCCAGCCGAGTAGGGATGGAGAATAGTGCTCCTGCTATTGTGCCTGGTTTTTATGGTATGCATTGTTCTGCAGGCTCTTCCCTCTTCATTCCACAACGTATGTCTGTTTTTGGATGTGAGATACCCCTGCCTTGCTGGAGCTCACGCATCTATTGACAAAATGCCCACACAGAAAAACAAAGAAAGAACGCTACAGTTTATATTAGAGGAATAAAACAGAGTACATCTCTTTCAAAAACAGAGTAAGAGGAGCGCTACAGAGAACAGAGTATTTTCCTTTGACCTATGTTTCTTGGATATTCTTTGTAATTCTTTAGATGGTTTCCCAGTACGTAGTGACAGCTAAGTAGGATGGATTCTCACTATTGTTCCTATTCTGTGTGGCATGCAATGATAGCCGAGTAGGGATGGAATAGGTGTCTCGCTTATTGTGTCTGGTTTTTATGGTATGCATTTGTTCTGCTGTGCTCTTCCCTCTTTCATTCCACAACGTATGTTCTGCTTTTACGATAATTTCTCGCTTTGTTGGAGCTCACGCATCTATTGACAAAATGCCCACACAGAAAAACAAAGAAAGAACGCTATAGTTTATATTAGAGGAATAAAACAGAGTACATCCATTAAAAACGTGAGTAAGAGGAGCCTACGTAGAACGTAGTATTTAGCGCTAAAATGCATTTTTACGAAGTTATTTTTGAAAACGTAGGAAGCTTCTAATGAAAACTAACCACGTAAGAGTACATAGAAGAATGTAGAAGGAGGGAAGAAATTGAATGCAGGAGCAGTGAGAGTAGTTGAGAAAGTTATATGGGAGATTAATAAATCTGGAGATCCACGTCACAAACACTCCCCCTTAATCTTCACCGCCATGTATGTCTGCAATACCAACCTCCTCCCGGAGATGCTCAAAAAACGTTCTTTGCTAAGCTTTGTGAAAATGTTTGCTAGTTGTTCTTTGGACCTGAAAAACTCAAGATATATGTCACCATTGTTTACCACCTCAATGAAATGATATCTTGTATCAATATGCTTGCTTCGTTTATAAAAGACATGATTTTTAGATAAAGCGATTGCAGAATTATTATCAATGTAAATTTTTGTAGGTTCTTTTTGTGGATGCCTCAAATCTAAAGTACCATCTCAACCGCTATAAGTCATCGATGTGGGTCGCGAACATATTCTCGCCTGATGAGTGCCACACCAATGCTTCGAAGCCTTAAGAGATAGCTCCCGATCCTAGATGAAAGATATACACCGAAGTGCTTTTTCTATCATCCAAGCTACCTCCCTACCACTATCCGTGATATCCAATCAGCTTGTAATATTCCAAGATGCAATTCCAAAGCTTTTTGTTCCAGCTATATACCTTAGAACTCTTTTTCCAGCTTTCCAATGTGATTCCTTGGTTTGTCCATGAATCTAGAAATGAGACTAACCCCTACATGATATCCCGTCTTGTGGTGGTTAGATACATAAGGTTGCCAACTAATATCTTGAATAAGGTTGCATCAACACTAGACTTTCATCATTCTTGCTAAGCTTTAAGCCCAATGCAACAAGTGTAGGTGCCGGATTTACATTTGCCATCTTAAATCTCTTCAACAAATCATTAGCATACTTGCTTTGACATATAAAATGCCTTGTTCATTTTGAGCTACTTCTATCCCAAGAAAATATCTCATGAGTCCCAAATCAGTCATATCAAACTCTCTTCCATGGCTGCCTTGAATGAGTTAATTGACATGTTGCCTGTGAATATTAAATCATCTACATACACGCACACTATCAAGATTTCTCCTACATCATTCACTTTGACACACAAAGTTGGTTCATTGGCACACTTGCTAAACCCATTGTTCACAAAGGTTGCATTCAAGCTCTAGAGCTTGTTTCAAACCATAGTGCCTTTTTTCGAGCTTTGTATACTTTATGTTCTTCTCCCAAAACTTCTTAACCAGGAGGTTGTTTTATATGCACTTTTTCTTCTAAAATGCCATTCAAGAATGTTGATTTAACGTCCATTTGATAAACCTTCCAATTGTTTTGAGCCGCAATAGATAAAACCATCCTTATTGTATCCAATCTTTCCACCTGTGCTAATGTTTCATTGTAGTCTATGCCATACTGTTGTTTGAAGCCTTTAGCTACTAGTCTTGCTTTGTGTTTTTCTACTTTTCCATCAACATTATACTCTGTCTTGTAAACCCATTTAACCCCACTCACATCCTTGCCTTTAGGAAGCTCTACTAGATCCCAAGTTTGATTCTTGTCAATGGACCTAATTCTTCATTCATGGCCGCAATCCATTTGTCATCTTTAATGGCATATTCAAAATAAACTAGATCAGCTTGTGTTAAGAATGCAAAATTACAGCATAAATCATCATTTTCAGCCCCTTGTTTTTCATCATAAATTTCTCTTAGACAACGTGTCTTCTTTGAAGTGTTTATAGAACTTGATCTTAATGATGCAAGTGTTGGATTAGAAGACTCACCGCTGTTATTATATCTTGGGGTAGTTGGATTTGGAGTGGAAAGTGCTTTAGAAGGAGTTGTTGTAGGAACATTTGTCGTAGTAGGATTCACAACTGAAGCTCTCATTCTCTCATCTCTTGTGGAACACCAGTCAGCCAGTTGTCTTTTCTATGCTGCCATCCCATGCTTTTTCTTCAACAAACTCAACATCACTGCTTATTATCAACTTCTTTGTGATAGGATTGTATAGTTTATATGCCTTGGATTGTTCACTATATCCCACAAATATGCAATTCTCTCCTCTATCATCTAGTTTCTTCCTCAACTCTTGAGGTATCAAAGAGTATGCTACACATCCAAAGAATCTCAAGTGTGCTATATTATGCATCCTTTTGCTCCAAGCTTCTTCAGGAGTCTTATATTTTATCAACGCTTTGTTGGACACCCATTTAATATATATACCTAACATGCAACCGCTTCAGCCCAATACCATTTGGTAGTTGTTTTGCTTTAACATACTTCGTGCCATTTCCATAATTGTTCTATTCTTTCTCTTCACACCCATTTTGTTGAGGAGCACTCACGAATTGTTTCATGCCACTTTTGCAAAACCTGAAAAATCATTTGATATATATTCACCACCACGATCGGTTCTCAATGTTTTGATATAGTATCCACTTTCTTCCTCAACTTTTGCCTTGAACTCCTTAAAAACAAAAAATACATCTGATTTGTATTTCAAAAATAAACCCATACTTTTCTGCAGAAGTCATCAATAAATGTCAAGAAATAATGTTTTCCACTTATGGATGGTGTTTGCATAGGTCCACAAAGATCCTGAATGGACTATCTCTCAAGTGGATGTTGTCTCATAAGACTCCTTAACCGAAATGTTTTCCTATGTCGCTTACAATTATGCAACTCTCACATGTTGTCTTAAGTGGCTCTATTGGTGGCAGCCCATATACCATTCTTTCTTATATAGCAGCTGTAACCCTTGAAGTTTAAATGTCCAAGTCTTAAATGCCATAGCCAAGATTCATTTTTTGTATGAAGCTTTAAAAGCTAACTCAAAAACCTTTTACAATCCTTGTGGCTCCAAGAATAGTTCACTTTGAATTCTAAGTGGAAACATCCTATTTTTGTCATTTTAACTTTTGCAATTAGCCTATTGCTTGGTTTCTTTTCTAGAATCACACATTCACCATTTCAAAGTATATTCTATATCCTTTTTGCAATAGTTGTCAAATGCTTATGAGATTGTGTTGTAGTCCATGAACATAATATACATCTGAAATATGCTTCTCCTCATCTTGCTTAGTTCTTATGTTAATTGACCCTTTTCCCATAACTCAAACTCTGCGGATCATTCCTCAATTTTACTTCTGATTTTATTGAGTCATCCATTGTTGCAAACATCTCCTTGCTTCCACTCATGTGATTACTACACCCACTATCTAGGAACCATACTTCTTTGGAACTCTCTTGTGCTACATTGTATGTTATCAATATGGTGTTTTCTTCACCATTGTTGGGTTGGTTTTCATTTGTAAATGTGCCTTTTGCCTATTCATGTCATATTGCTTTTTCCTCCATTCTGATGCATAATGCCCAATTTTTTTGCAATAATGGCATTGGATGTTAGATTTATCATACCTTTCAGTTTGATGATGACTATGAGAATGGCTGCTCCCCCTTCCTCTTGTTGGTGTAGAACGAGCATGTGGGCTTGATGCTGGTCTCTGCTTTCAAATTGTGTATTTCTCTTCCTCCTCTTGGTGTAAAACGCCCTCTACCTCTGTTGTAATTTGATCTTCCTCTTGTTCTGCCAAATGAAAGCTGAGTCTGAATGCACTCTCCAATGATGATGTCCCTGCTCGATTTAATCTTTGCTCATGTGACAAGAGTGATCCCATTAATTCATCTACTAATAGCCATTGAGGAATCCAAAAATCTCACTCAGTTATCAGTAGATGAATTAATGGGATCAAACTTTGTAGGTAAGCTTCTAAGTATTTTTTCTACAACCTTTTGATCTTCAACTATTTCTCCATATGATCTAAGCATGTTTATTATTGCCATTGCATGAGTGAAGAATGAATCTATTGAATTTGTATCCTTCATTTGTAAAAGCCAAAATCTCTTCTGGGCATTTGTAATTTTTTTGTCTTTACCTTGCTTGTGCCTTGGTATGCTGCTTGCAAACTATCCCATGCCTGTTTTGATCTTGTAGCAGCAGCTACTTTAGGAAAATTGATTCCTCCATTGCCTGCTGAATAAAAACAATGCTTAGAATCCTTCTTCTTATTTTCCTTCAACAACCTTCTCGCCCAGAAAGAGCCCCAATAGGGTTGCTGGTCTGCTGGTTCAGGAAACCCATTTTTCAACCAAATCCCAAACATCCTAGGAACAAAACAGGGTTTTCATTCTGATACTCCAGAAGTCATAATTTTTGCCATTAAAAACTGGAATCTGGGGTTGTAAATGCTTCCAGTTGCACCTGCCATGATTTTTAAATAAAATTTGCCTCCTTTCACTGTTCTTCCTCTCATTTCTTTTTTCAATCTATGTCAAACCAGCACGAATTCCAGCGTCTATTGTTTCATGAACTGCTCTGGCGAATTTGGAGGCCGACCAAAAAGAGTGCTCGAGTCAGCTTACGATGCAAGTGTGGGATTTTGGTTGATGCTTGCCAAATGTTTGACGAAATGCGCAAGCAAAATGTTGTCTCATAGACTGCGATTATTTCAGCTTATACCAGGCGTGGGTATTGCGAGGAGACTTTGGCACTGTTTGCTACAATGCGGCGAACAGGCATCGGGCCAAATCAGTTCACCTTAGCCAGCATCGTTCCTGCAGTTGGGATCTTGGCAGCTCTAAACTATCAGAACCAAACACATTAGAAGCAATATATCCCGACCCAACAGGTGAAATATGAAGTTGATAGCGTATAAATCTAGCTAGCTGAGAAATTATCTCAGCACTAGTGTCAATGTGCCAATCTGGTTCCAGCTGCCGCACAAAGGATGATCTCCCAGTCTCTGTACTTGTTTCTATTCATGCCACCAATTATAAATACTCCAACAGCATCCAACGCTGAAATAACTTTTTTTCTCACTATCATCATCCAGAACCCTTGCAATTAGATAGAGATCACAGCCTTTTGCAATCTCCAACAGAACATCCACAACCGTAGGCCTTGATACCACTTTTGCTGGAGCTCACGCATCTATTGACAAAATGCCCACACAGAAAACAAAGAAAGAATGCTACAGTTTATATTAGAGGAATAAAACAGAGTACATCTCTTTCAAAAACAGAGTAAGAGGAGCGCTACAGAGAACAGAGTATTTAGCAGCAGCTGCATTTACAAAACAGAGTTATTTTGAAAACAGAGGAAGCTTCACGAAAACGCTAACTGACAGAAGAGTACATAGAAGAATGTAGAAGGAGGGAAGAAATTGAATGCAGGAGCGGTGAGAGTAGTTGAGAAAGTCATGGCAGTGAAGATTAAGGGGAAGTGTTGGTGACGTGGATCTCCAGGTGCCTTTCGAATTATCAACGCCACTAAGCACTTATTGGACTGGGATTCGGTTCATACCTACGGACTACAGTTATTCGTCTTTCACGGTTTTACGTTCCGATTATGAGGTTTGTGGGTGACTAAACATGTATTCCGTGAACCCACGATTTCCCATTTTCAAAATAAGATTTCATGAATTGGGTTTGTAGCAATTACACCTCGTTTGTTTTCCAGCTGATATTCTGGTCTTAAATAAAAGAGATTCTTCTTTTGCTAAAACCCCAGCAGCGGACACCTCTCAGATGGTGAATCAGTGTTATGATGGCAAGGTTTCCATCAAGAAACGCAGAAACTGCATATCTCAGAAAAACGAAGCCATAAAAATGAATATTTTCAAAGATGAAGCACACAATGAGAAGCAATACCAATAACAGCCACCCGTCTGTTCTTGCGGTTCTCATAACGACATTCAGGCGCACCTTAGTTGCTTGTCGAGCAAACCGAGAAGAGCCTTCGAATATGTAGATAAGTTGGTCGACGAATGTAAGGCATGTTGCACATGTGACCTTCGACCGTTTTAATGGCTTCCTGGGGTTGTCGGTCGAGTTCGAGCTCGAGATCCACATAAGAGTTCCCAGTGCCAGGTTTCTTGCCCGTTTCTGGTCCCCTTTCTTCATAATTTTAGTTGATACTACCTCCATTCTAATCTTTTACTGAAATAAATGGCACTATATTTTGTTTGGATTTCGAAAAAGTCATTTAAGAAAATTACTATGCATTTCTTGCATCACATTTAGTTTTTATCCCCAGATTTTCTTTCCTCCTCATCTTGTTCGGATTTCGAAAAAAAAACATTTAACATAATTACTTTGCATTTCTAGCATATCGCATTACATTTATTTACTTATTTCGTTTTACTCCATGTTTTAGAAGAGATTATTATTATTATTTTGAAATTGCTTTAAGAAATACAACCCAAGGGCGGCGACACCGTTCACAGCAGATTCCTTAAGCTTAGGTTCAAGTATGATGGAATAATTATTCCATCGTACTTGAACCTAAGCTGAAGGAATCTGCTGTGAGATTCCTTCAGCTTAGGTTCAAGTACGATGGGTTAATTATTCCATCAAATTCGCTAAAGACTTGCAAACGACCTCATCCCTTTTGAGAGTCACTCCTTTTAGATGCAGTAGAACTCAACAAGATCGAACCCTAGTGGATAATATTTACAGCCGTGAATTTGTCCTTCACTTAGTGCTTATGAGTTTCAATGGTATTTTTTTTAGTTGTTCTAAATTAAAACTTGGTTATATGTTTTCAGTTTCAGGTTTTCTGTTTTTGGTGACCTCAGAATTAATTATGTGTTTTGTATTCCCAAAAGTTTCCACTTTTCTTCCAACCAATTCTTTTTTCCATCTTATTGCGTGGAGCTTTTGTGTTTTTATAATTACTTGTTCTCTAGAATATCTCATGTCTTACTTTCAGAAATTGTTGTTTGAATGAATTGTTCTCTCTAGAACAATGTTGCGACAATGTGGCAAGTGTCGTCTCCCAAGGCTCCATGAGAATGCGAGTATATAGTAAGCTTCGAGTTATGTTGGAGCCCTAATCTTTGTCATCTCAAAATTGAAAAATGTTGTCATACAAACTGCTTTTAATGAAATTATAACTGTTTTCCCATATGTGCTCTAGTAGCTTTTGTTCTTCATCTTTTCTGAAAATTTTCCTCATTTTCATTTTGCTAACTTCTGAGTTTTATAGGAAATTACACAGCCTACTGGGAATGCCCAACCCAGGGTTGATACTCTCTCCAACAAAGTGGTCAGCCTGTACTCTGTTGGATTTGCAGCCAGCAGCCAGCATGGGTTGTGTAATGTGTTCCCTGAGTTTTACATCTTGGTGTTTTGTTGGTTCCATAAAGTCTCAAACGCTCCTTGCATCAGGCTTGTTCTTCATCTTAGTGTTTTTAGTTCTATTTCATTGTTTGAAATAGATATTACCGCTGCCACAACTACCACTGCTGGTGATAGATATTCTTGGATAAGAGAAGACGAAAGACAATGGATTAAATAAAAGATATTTTTGTTATTGCTATTGTTGCCACCGCTACTGTTGTTGGTAGATATTACCGGAAAAGAAAATGCTGAAATGAAAGACAAAGCAAACAAATTCCTGGCTAAAGGATTCAATTTCGATGGAAGATCAACCAATTCTCTCAATCACAAATTGTGCTTCAATTCCCATGGAAGGCCATCCATGAACTGCAAGAGAAAGAGTAACAAATTCCAAAAGTCACGAGAGCTTTCCAATCCATGAACTGCAAGAGAAAGAGTAACAAATTCCAAAAGTCACGAGAGCTTTGGACCTCATGATGTTGTAGCAAGGAGTAAGAACCAGTAAATGAATAATTCCAAGAAAATTCTTAGGATGGAGAGGCCCCTTTTGCTTTTATTCTTATTGTTCTTTCTCACACTAAGACCTACGATAAGCCATACACTACTCTATGTTGTGGTCATAAACCTAGTGGTATTCATATAATTTGTTAGGCTTAGGTCTAGTATGGTTCTAAGCACATCTGGGTTGATCCTACTATGGAGGAGTGAAAAGTGTCTATAGGTGGTGTAGTAGCAATGGGAGGAGCAACAATGGGTATTATGTTCCCCTGTGGTAATGGAAACATGAATCGTCTTTTTCACGGGTTTTGGATGCCTAGGATTTCATTTTCATTTCATTATCCGAATAAATAAAAATTTAATGTCAATGATCTTGTGGAGTTTGTGATATATGGAATTTTCATTTAATAAAACCACTGAGATTATCACCTAGAACATTAGAGTGCTTAAAATCTTTCCTTTCATGTCATGTCGGGAAATGTTGAAACAAAACCATACCTCAATTATTCTACAACATATTTTATGTGCGTCATGCGAGATAAAAGTGTGTGAGAGATCAAATTAAATAGTAGAAGCTTCAAGTTTATTACCAAGGCTCTTCAAGTTTAGTTTAAATGATAATGGGTATCTTGTGAAATATAACATTGAAAAAGCATCTTGTCAAAGAAAATACTGATAAAACTAATGACTAGAACCTTCTTCAAACGACGCTTCAAGCACTTTATATCATCTTTCTCCCACATCAACGGATAACTCCCGAGAAAAACCCTCATGTAATCCAACCCTGAATGATCTCTACGTCCATCCACCAAGTTTCGAGGTCCCCAAAACTCATCAGTCCCCAATACCAACTCCTCCCATTCCTACTCCTCTTCTTCCCGAGGCACTTTCGCCTTCATGGCATTAATGGATTCCATGGTCTCTTCACATGTTTCTTCTAATGCAAGGATTGCTAATTGGGCCCTCACCTTTCTGGGTTTTTTAATGCAATGAGGGGAAGAAGAATTCTAGCTCTGAGATATCAGTCTTCGGTTTTGTTTGTTCTGCACAGAGTTCAAACGGGGTATTTTTCATTTAATAAAACCACAGAACATTAGAGTGCTTAAAATCTCTCCTTTCATATCATGTCTAGAAATGTTGAAACAAAACCATACCTCAATTATTCTACAACATATGTTTTGTGCGTCATGCGAGATAAACATGTGTGTGAGATCAACTTAAATAGTAGAAGCTTCAAGGTTATTACCAAGCGCTCTTCAAGTTTAGTTTAAATGATAATGGGTATATTGTGAAATATAACATTGAAAAAGTACCTTGTCAAAGAAAATACCAATAAAACTAATGAGTAATGCCTTCTTCAAAAGACGCTTCAAGCACTTTATATCATCTTTCTCCCACATCAACGGATAACTCCTGGGAAAAACCCTGTAATCCAACCCCGAATGATCTCTACGTCCATCCACCAAGTTTTGAGGTCCCCAAAACTCATCAGCCCCCAATACCAACTCCTCCCATTCTTGCTCCTCCTCTTACTGAGGCACTTTCGCCTTCATGGAATTAATGGCTTCCATGGTCTCTTCACAGGTTTCTTCTAATGCAGGGATTGATAACTCGGTCCTGAACTTTCTCGGTTTCTTAATGCGACGAGGGGAAGACGAATTCTAGCTCTGAGATATCAGTCTTCGATTTTGTTTGTTCTGCATAGAGTTCAAACGAGGTATGGGACATTGCTACATGTACCTTGTTAAATGTATAGTATCATGTTATTAAAGTTAATTTTCATATTTTATATGTTCATGAGAGATGAAATTTGAGCTTTATCTTGAAGAATCCTTTATGGTTATTTCATATTAATATATTTAAATTTAATTTTTACTATTGAAAAATATTTTCAAATTTAATTTTCACCGTTGAAAAATGTTTCATTAAAAAATATTTTATTATTTAATGGATTATTTCATATTAATATATTTAAATTTATTTTTCACCATTTTATTATATATAATTACATATTAATATATTTAAATTAAAGAATTAAAGTTTGAAATTCAAAATTATTTCGTATATTTATAACATTTAAGTATTTATTTTTACACTTTACACTATTTTTTAAATAGTTTTTAGATGTTAATATTTATGGGACATTGCAACATGTATAGTATCATGATATTTTTCATATCTTATATGATCATGAGAGATGAAATTTGAGCTTTCTCTTGAATAATCCTTTATGATTATTTCATATCAATATATTTAAATTTAATTTTCATGATTGAAGAATATTTTTAAATTCAATTTTCAATATTTTATTGAAGAACATTTTATCATTTAATAAATTATTTCGTATTAATATATTTAAATTTAATTTTCACCATTTTTATATTATTACATATGAATATATTTAAATTAAAGAATTAAGGTTTGAAATTCAAAATTATTTCATATATTTATAACATTTAATTATTTATTTTTACACGACACTATTTTTTAAATAGTTTTTAAATATTAATATTTTCTTCTAATTTGATGTTATTTTTTTATTTTTTAATTAATTCATAAATATTAATATATTTAAATATGAAAATTAAATATTTAGAATTTAAAATTATTTTATATATTTATAATATCTAAATATTTATTTTTTAAGTTTTATTATTCAATGTTTTTCATAACATTCCCAAATTTATTATTCAATTTTATTTTTTAATTAGTTCCTAAATATTAATATATTTAAATAAGAAAACTCAAGATTTAGAATTCCAAATTATTTTGTATATTTATAATATCTAAATATTTATTTTTTAAGTTATACTACTCAATATTTTTCATAACATTCCCAAATTTATTATTAACACAGACATGGTTACTAATAAATCCCTCTACCCCCATCCTCATGGGGGATTTATTAGAGAATATATATATATATATTCTCTAATAAATCCCCTTATGAGGGTGAGGGTGGGCATGGGGGGATATATATGTGTGTGTATATTCTCTAATAAATCCCCTTATGAGGGTGAGGGTGGGCGTGGGGGGATATATATGTGTGTGTATATATATATACATATATATGGGTGAGGGGTAATGGGGATATATATGTGTATATTATCTAACAAACTCTATGAGGGGTGAGGTATGGGAATATATACATGTGGGGGGGGAGATTATTAGAGAATATATATATCCCTTATGAGGGTGAGAGAGGTGGTGATGAGGGTGGTGGTGGGGATCAAAGAACATATATAATAAATTTCTTCCCACCCCCAACTTCAGTATGAGGGTGGATGAGGGATGAGGGTGGGTGGAGTTAGAGAATATATATAATAAACTCTTAACGCTAATTTCATATAATGAGGTGGGAGGGGGTAGTGATTTATTATATATACTTTCAATAAATCCCCTCCACTCCCACCCCACCCCACCCTAGGGTGGGTGGCAGAAAAGTGGTGGGGATTCTATTTATATATTCCCAATAAATCCTCCAACCCTCTCCTTATCAGTCTTCAATCCTGTCTCCTATAGAGGGTGGGGGTGAGGAGGTGGGGGGAATCCTTATTATATATATTTTCTGTATTTGGGGTCCTCCCTTGACTCCCTTACTCCTCACATATAAAAGCTGTGGTGGAGGGGTTTATTAGAGAATATATATAATAAATCACTCCCACCCCCATATTATGGGGTGGGGGTATGGGTGGTGGGGATTTATTATATATATTCTCTAATAAATCCCCCTCACCCCAACTATATGAGGGTGGGGGTAGGATTTATTAGAGAATATATATAATAAATTCCCACCTCTCCCCACTCTCACCTCCTCATATAGGTGGCTGGGGGATTTATTAGAGAATATATATAATAAACCTCCACAATTTCTCATGAGCTCACCCTCATATATAGGGTGGGGATTTATTAGAGAATATAATAAATCCCCCCACCTCCATCCCCATATGAGGGTGGGTGGGATTTATTATATGTATTCTCTAATAACTTCTCCCACTCATATAGGGTGAGGGGTGAGGAGACTTATTATATATATTCTTTAATAAATCCCCCCCACCACCACCTAATTATATTATGAGGTATGGGGACTTATTAGAGAATATATATAATAGCCTCCCACCCCCACCCCCTCATATCCCCCACAAATTCCCTTCCACCTACCCTCATATCCCCAAATTAATTTCATATCCACTCATTGCGAGGGGGGGTGATGGATTTATTAGAGAATATATATAAATCCTCCCCATCCTCAAATCTGGGGACACAGAGAATATATATAATAAATTCCCCCCATCCCCACCCTCATATCCCCCCACCTCCATTATGAAGGTCGGGGTAGGGGATTTATTAGTAATATATATAATAAATTCTCCATACCCCACCCTCATAGTGGTGGGATTTATTAGAAATATTCTAATAACTTTCACTCACCCCCACCTTCATATATGTATATGAGGGTGGGGGTATTCTCTAATAAATCCCCCCACCCTCACCCTCATATATGAGGGTGGGGGTATTCTCTAATAAATCCCCGCCACTCCCACTCTCACCCCCACCCTCATATATGAGGGTGGGGATGAGGGTTGGGGTGGGGGAGATTTATTAGAGAATATATCTAATAAATCCCATTGGGGGGGATTTATTAGATATATTCTCTAATAAATCCCTCCTGCCCCCACCCTCATATATGTGGGGGGGATTTATCAGATGTATTCTCTAATAAATCGGCCCCGCCTAGGGGGGATTTATTAGATATATTCTCTAATAAATCCCTCATGCCCCCACCCTCATATATGTGGGGGGGATTTATTAGATGTATTCTCTAATAAATCGGCCTCGCCTCCACCCTCATATATGAGGGTGGGGGTGGAGGGATTTATTAGAAAATATCTATTATGCTATTCCCAAATTTAGAACATGACTTTAAATTTTTATGTTTACATCTCTAATTTGCTTTGGAATAAAATATCTTTCTTTTTAGATTTATAATTTGTCTTGAAATTATATATCTTTATTTTAAAATTTGTAAATTTCCTTGGAATTAAATTAAATATCTCATATTTATGATTTGTTTTGGAATTAAATATTTTTATTTTTAAATTCATCTTCGAATGAAATATTTTTATATTTAAATAGCTTTACTTTATTAATATATCATGGTTTATATTTTATTAAGTTAATAAAAAATATGGTAATTAAAAAACACTTCTTTTAATTTTTTTTGGTATAGAAATAAAATTAAGACGGATGCAACCACAATAGAAAGAGTTAACGTTTTAATTATGTCCGATTTAACTAGAAAAAACATATTTTTATGCATTTAAACAAGCTATGTCTACATCCATTACATAAGTTAAATATTTAGAACTGTTTTTTTTTCCATATTTGATTGACTTTCTATCAAAGGTTTTGTCATGTTTATATATTAACTTTTGATGTTTTGTCATGTTGATATATTATTTTTTTCATAGGTACTAGTTATGTAGTACATGGCATTATTCATGTATATAATTATTTATATTTATTTTTAAGTTTACTGGTATTGCTTACAATATATCATAATAGGTTAAAGAAAGTATCCTTTCTATCTATTAGATGCTTTAAGTTGAGGTTGGATGTTAAAAATCTAATAATATATCATAATAGGTTAAAGAAAGTACCCTTTCTATCTCTTTGTTTCTTTGAGTTGAGGTTGAATGTTAAAAATCTAATCACAACAGTTACAACTTTTTATGTTTACATAGATAGCCTTTTTCACCCTGGAATCTTATTGTATTTTGGGGTTGGAAAACTGGAATGAGTAGGTTTAATTATAGAATTTTAGAATTTAGGGTAAATATATGGAATTTATTCTCTTTCTTTTCAAAATGTACAATTTTTTCACTCATGTGAGAGTTATTGTAAGAAGATATCATCAAAATAATAACCAACTTCTAAAGACATTATTAGTCCCTACCGAAGGCGTAGAGGGACTATAGAGATCAATAATTCGTTGACTTTATATTAGTTCATCGTTTGACTACAATTTTTTGCATTGTTTCTATTGTTCGAACTACAGAACTAAAAATATTATTTTTTATATAATAAAAAACTCATATATGTCATGATCTTATTGGATAATAGATTTGAGGTCTTATTGTCACTTCACTATTCCCAATGAATTATATGTGGCCATATCCAAAGTTTTTAACATCTACGGTATTTTTGAATTTGTATTGTTCATACTAAAATGTTTAGATATCCAAAGTTTATAGCGATTGACAATTCGTTGACTTTAAATATTAGTTTTTTGTTTGACTACAATTTTTTGCATAATTTCTATTGCTTGAAGAACAAAAAACATTATTTTTTATACAATAAAAAAAACCTATATATGTCTTGATCTAGTTGGATAATAGATTTGAGGTCTTATTGTGAGTTTCGTTATTCCCAATGATTTATATGTTGGCATATCCAAAGTTTTTATCATCTACAATGTTTTTGAATTTGTACTATTCATATTGAAATGTTTGGATATCCAAAGTTTTGAGCATGGATAGTCAGTTTTCATATTCCTTTGTCCTCAGAGTAAATTATTTTAGCATAGTCTCCAGTGTTCAAACTATTGTTTTATTATTATTATTATTATTATTATTATTGTTATTGTTATTTTTTTATTTTTTATTAGTTTTTATCATCTACGGTGTTTTTGAATTTGTACCATTCATATTGAAATGTTTGGATATCCAAAGTTTTGAGCATGGATAGTCAGTTTTCATATTACTTTGTCTTCTGAGTAAAAAAATTTAGCATAGTCTCCAGTGTTCGAACTGTTGTTTTATTATTATTATTATTGTTGTTGTTGTTGTTATTTTTTTATTTTTTATTATTATTGTTATTTTTTTAATTGTCTTTATTGTTGCATGTTTCAAGATTCTTTTTCATACAGACCATTTTTATGTTGGCAATTTCAGTTAACAGAAAGAAAACTAGCATATACTTGTCATTGATGGCAAGTACAGTTGTGGTTGCAGTGATGACAATAGCAATGAATAGCAGCGCAACAATTATCGAGAGGAGAAGAGTCAGTGACCGTAGG
>SNQJ01S0023286.1:133067-148859 GCA_010110895.2 Picea sitchensis | reverse complement strand
CCAAATAAATGAAGCTCAACTGTTTATTTGTTAATCAATAATAAAATTTAATATATTCTTTTAAGGATTTTTTTCATCTTATCAGCCACAATTATGTGGCTGTGCTAGTCTTAACACCAATTTGAATTTTCTTTATCGAAGGTAAACTACCAGCTGTCGATTCCTTGAAAGTTATCTTCTTCCCTTTGAGTGATGTACCCGCTGACTCTCTATGACTGCTTTCAACGGAATTGGAAGAAACTTTCGTTAAGTATTTCTTTTTCTCTGTTTGAGTAATCATTTCCTATTGAAGCTTCACTGGGACTAGTGTAAATATTAACATCTTGTTACATTCAGCATGAGTAGGACTGGCATAAGGACTGGCATGCTGATTTATCGAGCATCATTTTCTTGTATAAAACTTCAAGCTATGTAGACAAGAGATAAGGACTGGCATGCTGATTTATAAGCAAAGCATTAATCATTGTTAAAATTGTAAAATCCTTTTTTAAAGAACTAACGATAGTTTTCCCAGAGAAAACTTTGTTTTCATCAATATCAAATTGTGTGTTATCTCTGCAAGCAATCAATGTTTGAAGATATGCTTCTTTGGATTGAATCTACGGATTTATTGTCCAAGGAGATGGAAGGCCAAGTTTCCTAATCTTTCAGAATTGTCTTTTGAATTCAATTATGTCTTGATGCACTTCTTCAATCTTCTTAACCGATACTCAAAGTAATTCACCTTTATCTATAACATTTCTGACCTTCATAACAAAATCTATCCTATCTGTGACTCATGAATCTTTCAAATCTTGATCATGCATAAAACCTATGAATTCAATGATTATTTTATCCCAGGGAACCTTCTTTTCCATTTCAGACAAAAGATTACTAATTTCTATTTGTGCCTTTTTAATAGTAATTGTTTCACATGATTGATATATTTCCAAATGAATTCTTAAATGGCCCATAACTTGAATAATTAGATCCCATAATATTTGTCTGGCTTGGATCGAATGTTATGTACCGACAATTTTTTCTAATGTATCTTTAAGCAATTTATTCAAGGTTTCCTTCTCTTTCATAAACATTGGTTCTTTGACTCATTCTTTCTAATTGCTCTTCAAGTTCAATAATCTGCTTTTCCTTTAGCTAACCAATATCTGATGGTCTTGTAGCTGAGTTTGAGACGGCCATAGAAGTTGTTGTTGAAGAATCATAATTCTGATTAGCTCTGCTTTCTTTCTCAAGAATTTTCTTGGAAATATTTTCCTTTTCTATTTTTAATCCAACAATCTCTTTGTTGAGGGCTATCAAATTTTTCTTTGAGAATAACATTTTCTGAGCTAACCTTATCCTTTGCTTGATAAGCCTCGATCAATTCTTTTGATTATGTCAACTGAAAGGGGTGAATCTTCAATTTAGCCTTTAAGTTTTTAATATCTCTTTCTTTTTCATCTAGGATAGATTTAAAGCTTGAAGTAGCTTTATTTCCATCAATTATTAAAGCAATTTTTCCTTCCAGTTCTTTAACCCTATTTTCCTTGATTTTATTAATGGTCTTTTCATTGCTCAGTTGCTGAGACAGTTTTACCACAAAATTATGCATCTTTCTCACATTTACTGATGATTGAATCATCCTACGCGCTACCATATCTCCAGTTTGTTTGTGTCATTCAATTAAATCAACATCATTGACTTGAGATAAATCCACTCCGACTGAAGTAGTTTTATATTCAACTAGCATTGTGTCTTTAATTGGTTCAAGTTACATCAGTAGAAGATTAAATTGATTATTTTTTATATTGGTTGATGCTATAAATCTGGGCCTTGATAGTTCTGGTTTCTCTGATATGGTACTGTCTTTGACAACTAAAGACAAACTTTTTTCATCCTTCAAAGGCATGTCAGATGAAACTATAACCAAAGGCCCTTGTGATTTCTTCTTTTCCAATTCTCCGAGAATAGATGTAAGCTGCTCAGAGAAATCTTATGGTGTTTCTGTGTTTTCTTCATTAATGGAATCCGATATTTTCCTTTGTTTAATCACTTTGGGCTCCAAGTTGTTCATCTCAGCTTCCTCCATTGCTAACTGTATCGACTGTTTTTTTTCAATAATCAAACAATCAAGATTAGTAGAGGAATCTTCTGCTCCAGTGATTGTTGTTTCCTTTGTTTGCAGTTCAGTTTCCATTTTTATCTGACTGGTTGAGTTCTGCATAATCAAAATATCCTGCACTTCTTGCCAAGTATTTTTATTAGTAAATGTTTCAATATAAGGATTAAAAGAGTGTTGATAAGTGATTAATCCAATTTTTTTGTGTTTTTTTGATATAATATGATAAGGATCATATTTCCACAATACATCCTTTTTTAAATAATAAGAATCCAACAACTTTTTTATAAAATCAAGAGTTGATATGCTTTTGATTAGAAAAGAAGAGAACTCTGCAGGTAAAGAAAAAGAAGTATTTTTACTTTTTGAAATAAAGTGAAAGTGATCAGTGATTAATCTTTGTTTGCAAAATTCCAGTGAAAACAACCTGGGAGAAATATAAATAGGCAATTGATACGATTGATCTTCAAACCCATAGATTCTGATAAGAGTAAAATATCTAAAAATAAACCAATCGCCCACTTTAAGGGTAGGATGCAACTGTAGCTTTTGCTAATATGAAATAGGCATCCTAGGAGGTTTAGATCCCAAAAGAAGGAGATATGTATTTAAAAGGAATTGATTACCAAACTATAGATAACCATCCTCATATACTGAAACTGCTAAAATAGAATTCCATCTAGTAATAGGAAGTTCATTTCTTGTATCATCTTTCTTTATAAACTGAAGCCCTCTTCCTTCGCAAAATTCTTCTTGGGAGAATAGTATAAGGAAGAAAAAGTAAGACTTATATTTGAATGATTTTAATCCTTCACAGGCTGACAATTGAAAATGAATAGCATTTGCTGACAATTGAAAATGAATAGCATTTTTCAAAAAGGTTGCATAATCAAACTTAGATTTTTTTCATGATCTGTTATCTCATCAATAATAACTAATGTAACTTCATCGATCACAATGTCATCAACATATCCAAGAACATAAGTTAGGACCGACACCATAGTAAAGGTAAATAATAAATTTTTGAATTAGTGCATTTCTTTTCTCTATTGACCAATTTTCAGGGAAAGTCAATCTCTATTGACCAAAAATTTGATTATCTTCACCTAACGATTCAGATAAAACCCTTTTCCTTTTAGACGTCATAATGTTCCTTCTGCAGTGTAAATTGATAAAACACTGAAGTGAAAAGGGTTTTGATTGCTTACCTTTTCTTGAACAATGGCGAGAAAAAAACCTTCACAATATCAGAGCTCCACTGAAAACCGGAATAAACGAATAATAGCCTTACCCGCCACCTTCCCTAATTTATTTGACATTCGACACATGCAGAATAAATCAGATTAAAGGCGGGAGCATACAACCTAACACGCCGTAATTTAAGTAATTAGTGGATTCCACGTGTCATTAATTGATTATCTTAGGCGACTAATACCTATTTAACTTTCGCGTATCTCCAATCCGAGAAGAGGAAGTGACCGTCCGCTCATATTTAATAGGAGCGTAAATTTGGGCACGAGGATTAATATGAGACTTTCATTCAATAAAATAAAGAACGGTCAGATCTCCAAAGAATCAAATATTAGAATTATGATTTAAGTCTTTAGACCCAAAAATAGAATGGAACTAGAAGATAATTGAAAAGAAGCTCCTATCTCTTCTTAAGATAAGGAAGGACCGATTTTGGGTACGATAGGTAGATTTGATGATGAGTAATGGATACATGGTTGTTTAGGAAGATATCACTGGGGCATATAGCCTCACTAGTCTTCATCTACAACATGCTGACGTGGACTCAGACTGATGCGCTGCATGAGGACATACAATTGCTTTAGTTGGGGGAAGATGTTGGGTTCAGGAATTGACACCCTTTTCCCATCATTTTGTTATTATTTTATATACCCTTCTTATACTCTCCATGTTCTTTCATAGCCATTATAGTTCATAATCTTGCCATTTTTATCTCAATATGCTAATTTCAGTTTATACCTCAATTCCTTAAGATTAGCTTGCATTTTGGGAAGGATCATGGCTATTTTGGGTGAATACTAATAAAGTATTGAGAATCCCTATAGGATAATCAATTGATACAGGTGTTGTTATTCTGAGGTGATTTCACTCCGAGGTGTTGTTACTCCGGGTGTTGTTACTCTAGGATGTTTTTTTTTTTTTTTAACTTGGAATNGAGAACTTCCCCTCATTTCGAGGATGGTACCCAAGGTAAACCGGATTTTGGAGAAAGCTGAGGATTTTTCGATAGATTGCTCATTTAAGAGCTCAACATGTCACTTATGAGAATTGAACCTGGGTGGGGGGGAAAGCACCCCTCAACACAAACCACTCAGGCTAAACCCAATTGACTACTCTAAGATGTTGTTACTCCTAATAGTGTTGATATCCTCAGTAGATCAATGACGTTATTTGCATATCGTTCATGCTAATGCTAATAAGGTCATTGATGTACAAGCCCTGGTGGAAATGACTGGTCCCTTTTGATGACGTGGCTATTTCTAAGTCACGATCATTGTATGTCATAACTCTGTTTTGTCAGCCCGAATTGTAGTGTAGTTCAGTGGGCGAGATTTGTAATTAGTTAATCATATTAGTTGAGGTCGGTTACAAGAAATATTTTGTATTTTCTTAATCAGGACAATATTGAACATCTTGAGAATCGAAAGATTCTCAAGGCTGTTCGTAATTGTAACTTTTCCAAGATTAGTTAGATGAGGGAGCTATTAAAAAGAAGAGCATCTTTTCTCTCAAGTTAGTCTAGTTCTGGGAAACAATTAGTTTGGTCGATGAAAAACAAAATTTACCCGCACCTTCTGATTTATGAGTAATAAATATCTGATAAGTTTGTGGTTCAATTTTATGTGTGATTAAGTTGTAGTTCCTGTAAATTTTCCAGCCCCTACTAAGGAGGAAAGGCCCTCCTCTTTAGAAAGGTTCCCGCTATTGTATTATAGGTAGACTTAATTTGTTTTCTCGTAGGTATTATCTTTGCTATTATTATCATCCATAATTAATTTTGAGTGTTTTGGTGCAGATGCGATTTGTTGTTACTCAAATGTAATTGGACTAGATTTATTTATAACATTACTATTATAGGTTACAATGTGGTTAATGGTCTTCTTTGTTGTCGAGGTTAATGAAATCTAGTGAAATTATAAGCGTTATTGCTAGCCATTTTGTAGGTGGTTTTATCGTACATCATTAGTTGTTATCAGAATTGTGTGATCTCAGCAAGGTGCGCCCTTTTCCATTGAGTGCATTGTTTCCTTGGAGGAGCAGTGCATTTTGATTCATTTCTCGCAACCTGGTTTGTTTATTTCCTTTCAACATGTGATTTATCTTAAGCAATGTGACTTTATTACCAACAAGATTGTTATATTTCATTCCCAACAAGTGTGTTTCCTATTTCAATGCAAGTGGGGATTGATTTCATTTCTAGTAAATGTGTTTCCCATTTTAATACAATTGAGGATTGATTACATTTAAAACAAGTGTGTTTTCCATGTTGATGTAAGTAAGGTCTAAATTGATTTACAACAATGTGTTTCCATACAACGTGATTTTGATGCATAGTGTTTCATTCCAGCAAGAGCGTGCTTCCGCATTTAATAATGTGGTCTTATCTTAGTGAGCCTTCTATTTTAACCATTTTTCCTTAAGTAACCTATAATATACATTGAATGGTGAGGTTTGGTTCTCCAGATTTCAGGATAGTGCTAGCTAGGAGTTGTTTCCTGCATATATTTTGCATGATAACCTTGTAATAAGAAACAAACCCCAGTTTGAAAATTAAATGTATTGGATGTTTTATAAGACGATTAAACACACCAACAATGAGCTTATCAAATAAGTCATCAATTCAAGGCAAATGATACAAATTGAAACACCCATCTTTCCTACATATTGCATCTCCCATGTAGCATGCAATGATGTCAAATTAAGATAAGGGAGAGTAATAAACCAAGAAACATCACCTGTGATCACAAAACATGTAGAAACATATTCAACAAGAGAAACAACCCCAACTTTTTAGCAATCCAAAGAACAACACACTAAACCAACTTATGTTGAAACTCTCAATAAACAAGCTGAAACTCAAAATTATATTCCTACCATTGCTTAAACTCTCGAGAAACAAGCTGAAACTCAAAGCATTATTCCTACCATTGCTGAAAATGCCCCATACTCAGAGAGATTAACAATGCCCAGAATCATTCCTCAACCTAAGTTCGACTTCCTTGGAGAACTGAAAAACATGTGTGTCAAAATTCCATTGCTTCAAGCCATTAAACATGTCACAATTTACACCAAAACAGTGAGGGAACTGTGTGTTAAAAGGCCTAGTAGGAAACCCAAGGATCCACTTACAATCCAGGTAGTAGGAAAACTATCAGAACTAATGATGGGTAAAACCACACTTGCTAAATATGACGACCCTTGGAACCCAATAGTAACCGTCCAGATCGGGAAAATGATCATCCCCAATACCCTCATCAATTTGGGAACTTCATTAAACATCACAACCAAAGAAACTGCAGAACAACTAGGACTTGCCAACTTAATATCCACCCACACTGTGCAGGAAGTTGCTAACTGATCCAAAATATTACTAGAAGAGGTTCTATAGGATATTATTATATATGTGGACTCCTAGGAATACCCAACAAACTTCTTAATGTTGTATCCTAAAAACCTTTTAGGAGGGCACCCCCTGATCTTGGGTAGACCTTGGTTGGCTACGACCGACACATTTATTAGTTGTAGGTCAGGGTCCATGATAATATCTGATGGAAAATCCACAAAGAATCTCATCCTCTACCCCCCTGCCAAACCGAGTGAAGATCACGAGAGCTAGTTGTGGGCCAAATTTGAACTAGAAGAGGGTGGCGTACAACCAATCCTCACAATCGATAAGGCTCTTTGTTTCAAGGATGAAACAAAGCATGAAATTATCAATAGTTTCATCAATAACCCCTCGTTTTTTAGTCAATCAACATTCCAACTCTTAGATTCCATAATGAAGGAACCTGATCAAGAAATTTCTGTTGAATTTCTCTTTAGAGTTGATACCCACAACGCCAAGCCACACAAGTGTCCCAATTGAAATTGAGCTTGAAAAAACCTTAAATATTAATCTAGATTTATCTTCCCAACAGATAGAACAGTTGGATCAACTATTTTGAGAAGACAAGGAGGCCTTTGCATTGTATTACACAGATATGAAGGGTATTCACCCTAATCTGTGTACCCATCACATCTATATAAAAGAGTATTATCGACCTATTCACCAACCGCAACATAGAATGAACCCAACCTTGAAAGATATCATAAAAGAAGAACTCCAAAACCTGTTAAATGTTAATTTCATCTGCCCAATCTCAGAGAGTCAATGGGTATCCCCACTGGTCATCGTATCTAAGAAAAATGACAAATGGAGAATCTGCGTCGACTACAGAGAGCTGAATAAAGCCACATAGAAAGACCATTTCCCGTTGCCTTTTATTGACCAAGTCCTTGATTCCTTGTCTAGTAAGAAATATTTTTCATTTATTGACGATTTCAATGGATATAACCAAATTCAGATTACTCCTGAAGATCAAGACAAAACTACTTTCACTTGCCCCTGGGCCACATTTGCTTACCAAGTCCTCCCGTTTGGGATTTGTAATGCACCTGCTACTTTCCAATGGGATATATTGGGAATATTTTCAGATTTGGTTAATGAGTCTCTTGAGACTTATATGGATGATTTAACACCATATGGAAATACATTTGACATGGCTCTGGCTAACCTTGAAAAAGTGTTGAAATGCTGTAAACAAACTCATCTCTCCTTAAGCACCAAAAAATTCCATATGATGATGGATGAGGGAGTTGTAATTGGTCATTATATTTATTCTATAGGGATACAAGTGGATCTGGCCAAAATTGGGGTAATCTTAAAATTTCCTCCCCCGAAATAAAAAAAAGAGGTGCGTAGCTTGTTAGGAAAAACTGGTTATTATCGTCGTTTCATTGAAAAATTACTCAAGGATTGCATCTCCTTTATTTTCATTACTTTCGAAGGACACAAAATTTATATGGACTGGCAAATTCCAAACCACTCTTACAGATTTGAAGAAGTGCTTATCTGAAGCACCTATTTTTCAAGGGCTTGATTGGACTTTTCCATTCCATGTTTCGATGGATGCCTCAGATGTTGCCATCGATGTTGTACTAGGACAACGGGAAGAACGAAATCCACACGTCATCTATTACATCAACAAGAATTTGACCCCTGCGGAGTTAAATTATAAAGTATCTGAAAAATAATTCCATGTTGTGTTACATGTTATTAACAAATTCCAACATTATGTTATAGGCTATCAAGTATTTGTACATACAAACTACTCCGCTATTAAATATCTAATGAATAAATATGTCACAAATGGTAGAGTTACTAGGTGGTTAATTTTACTACAAGAATTTGACATCATTATTGTGGACAAGCCTGTAAAGGACAATGTCGTTGCAGACTTCCTTTCTAGGCTTAGCGACAATAGTGATGATTATCTTGTTGAGGATTTTTTCCCTGATGAACACTTATTTGCAGTATCTACTCACTCACCGTGGTATGCATATATAATCTTGCTGCAGGAAAGCTACCACACCACCTTTCTCCTAGAGAATGGCTAAATATTATTTAGCAAAGTGATTTATATTCTTGGGTAGGTGGATACCTCTTTTACACAGGCCTTGACCTTGAGATCCAACGATGTATAAGAGAAGATGAAATCCACAACATTTTGAAATCCTGCCACGATGAGCCTTGTAGAGGGAACTTTGCTAATAAAATAACATGGTACAAAGAACTTCACATGGTATATTATTGGCCTACTCTGTTCCAAGATGCCAAAAAGTATGTACAAGGATGTGACAACCGCTAATGAATGGGCCAACCCATTCGATCAGATGAAATTCCATTAAAATTTCAATTGGTTATCGAGCCCTTCGAGAAGTGGGCTCTTGACTTTGTGGGGATCATCAACCTCCCATCTCGTTAGAAGTCCTACATCTTGGTATGCACAAACTATGTTACGGCTCTGGTGGACACACAAAAACTTGACGAGGACGTTGTTGTTACACAAGAACTAGCAGAGACTGGAAGTGAGGCAATGAAACCCGAGGAAGAAAGGAGCCAAGACACGACCCCTAATGTTGAAATATTGATTGTTGAAACTCATAAGTGGAAGCAACTAGCTATGTCACTCTAGGAAGGGGTAATATCCATCCAAGAGCATAAAAAAGTTATCCATGACATTAGAGAAAGATTGGTAGAAGAATTGGTGTTCCAGAAACAAAGATGGGATAAATTGAAGGAAGAGAGACATAAATTGGAGATGAAAGACCAAGTTCAAGCCTTGCAAGATACAAAGGTAAAAATATGTGACCTGGCACAAAAATTGTTGAATTGCAAAAACCCTTCCCCTACCTATCCACTATTTCTTCAGGAACAATTCATCATGTTCCAACTAGTAGCCATGAAAGAAGATAGATTATGTAAATTTGATTCCACTATTTACTTTCTGAAGACTTACTTTCAGAGCAACCTTGTAGACCAACATTTTCTATGTGAATTATACTTGCATGAGTTTATTTTGTTTGGGGAATGAAAAATTAATCTCTCCCCATATGTTGGAGATATTTAGTTAAGAGCATTTACCTCATTTGTCAGCAATCAAGAAAAGTGGAAAGCAACCTATGATGTTATGAAAACAACTTAGAAAGATAAAATGTTATGGATTAGAGGAGAGCCTACCCCAGCTGCTAATATAATTAGAGCCTTCAACAAGTTTCTTGGTTCAGAAGACCGGATGGCCACTATGAATGATATTCGACTCCTCATCCTAGACCTCTACCCCAGATGTATTAAAATGTAGTTGAAGGAAGCTCTAGATGGCAGTTGACTTAGGTGGAAGGCCTCTGACAATGAGATGAAGATAACAGACGCCCACGACTATCCAAACTTTTCGCTTTCCCTATCAAGAATAAACAAGTATATGGATTTTATTATGAAATGTGGGAGGTGGCTTGGCCTTAGATATAGGTTCCCTTTGATTTGGCTCCCTATAAGGCAATACCAACACCAATATCAGCTAAGGCGAGATGAAGACTGGTGGATAGTGTTGTCCCTCAGGTTGTTCTTATAAAGAACAATGCCAAGGCACCCAATGAGGCCCTTTAAATCCTCTTCCCACTTTAGGCTCTTATAGAAAAATCTAGGAGCTAGAGAGGGTATCCGTTATGAAAATCTAAAGAAAATAGGTGAAATTTAAAATCTTAATAATAATCATTCAGAACATCCAATAATATAGATGAGATAATAAATAAGATAATTCAAACAATCAAAACAAGACCATAATTTAATTCATATAAAGAATTAAGTTAAGTTAGATCACTTCATTAGTAAGAAGCAAGTCCCCATTAATAAAGTAATCACAAGAAAATAAATCAAATAACATAAAGCATTATAGATAGATTTTACGGACAACACCTGAATCACACATTGTAATATGTACTGGAAGCATGAGATTAGCCAATGTCATTCATAGATCTAAATAGAAAGATAATATTCAATTTAACCGTGTATGATAAATAAAAACCTTTATATAATGAACACTTTCAATGAGGATCGAGTCAACTCAACGAATAGAATTCAAATTGTAAATCACTGATGAACACAGATAAAATACATATACATAAAAGAAAAAGAACACGACACACCATTGACATAACAAAATCTTATTTAAAATCAAACATAGGAACTGTTGGAAATATGAAATCATCATCTTATTGCAGCGAATTCACAAAAAAACAATGTTTGTCTTTCTAGAAAATCCGACCATTAGAGGGCCATCTAAAATTATTTTTATAGTTCTTTTTCATCACTGTAAAATAACCGTCTTGAAATAACTTCCTTTAAAGTAAAGTAAATTAAAATAAACTATTTTTTTTCTTTTCATCTTGACACCAATTTGAATTTTCTTTGTCGAAGGTAAACTACTAGTTGTCGATTCCTTGAAAGTTATCTTCTTCCCTTTGAGTGATGTGCCCACTGACTCTCTATGACTGCTTTCAATGGAATTGGAAGAAACTTTGGTTAAGTATTTCTTTTTCTCTGTTTGAGTAATCATTTCCTATCGAAGCTTCACTGGGACTAGTGTAAATATTAGCATCTTGTTCCATTCAACATGTGTAGGAATAGGTTGTCGAGCATCATTTTCTTGTATAAAACTTCAAGCTCTGTAGACAAGAGATAAGGACTGGCATGTTGATTTATAAGCAAAGCATTAATCATTGTTAAAATTGTAAAATCCTTTTTTAAAGAACTAACGATAGTTTTCCCAGAGAAAACTTGGTTTTCATCAATATCAAATTGTGTGTTATCTCTGCAAGCAATCAATGTTTGAAGATATGCTTCTTTGGATTGAATCTATGGATTTATTCTCCAAGGAGATGGAAGGCCAAGTTTCCTAATCTTTGAGAATTGTCTTTTGAATTCATTTATGACTTGAAGCACTTCTTCAATCTTCTTAACCGATACTCAAAGTAATTCACCTTTATCTATAACATTTCTGACCTTCATAACAAAATCTATCCTATCTATGACTTGTGAATCTTTCAAATCTTGATCATACATAGAACCTATGAATTCAATGATTCTTTTAGCCTAGGGAACCTTCTTTTCCATTTCAGACAAAAGATTACTAATTTCTAGTTGTGCCTTTTTAATAGTAATTGTTTCACATGATTGATATATTTCCAAATGAATTCTGAAATGGCATATAACTTGAATAATTAGATCCCATAATATTTGTCTGGCTTGGATCAGATGTTGTGTACCAATTTTTTTTTCTAATGTATCTTCAAGCAATTTATTCAAGGTTTCCTTCTCTTTCATAAGCATTGGTTCTTTGAGTCATTCTTTCTAATTGCTATTCAAGTTCAATAATCTGCTTTTCCTTTAGCTAACCGATATATGATGGTCTTGTAGTTGAGTTTGAGACGACCATTGATCAGGGGATCAAATTTTGCTCAAAAATTCAAAGTGCTCGGAATCTCTTCAAACCGGACAAGAGCGTAAGCCTCGTCGTTGCGAACCCAACGCAACTCGTTTAGTCTCAAACGGACGTCGGGAGCGAGAGATATTGCAATCTGTTCGGAATGTCAAACAGGCAAAAAAGGGGACGCTCACTGTATAGTCCGTACAGTCCGTACAGGCTGACGTGGCAGGACTGTACGTCCGTACGATGACGTGGCAGAGGTGATGTGGCTGACAGTTGGTTGAATTGGAAGGTGACACGTGGCATTGTTTGGACAAGTGATTGGGTGCCACGTGGCCTAGTCATGGGCTGCCACATGGCACCCCGGTATTAGCTATTGGTTTGTTTGTTAAAATATATTGGAGTCCGTGGGGTTCGACCCCCGGACCTCCCCACCGTATAGAGCCTTCACAAAGTCCGCCCGACCAACGGACCACAGGTTACGCCTTGTTATGTATACGAGCTTTATTGTATTTGAATTTGTATATTGTTTTAAAAGGCGAGGGGTCGGGCCGGGGCTTAGCCCCGACCCACGGTTTTATACTTTGAAACATATGACCATACCTTTGTTAAATGATGCGCGGGAGTTTTTTTAATATAGCCCGTGGTTATAACCTATACCATATGACCCTGTCATATGGCTCCGGTACTATGGGCGCGTTTGGTATATTAAATATGGTTTACACGGTTGTAACCTACCCGCCACTTGTAACGGCTTTATTTGCCTATAGACGGAGCCCCTTTTTACATTTCGCAAGGTCGTATGGAGGACCTCACGTGCCCAGGTGCTAGGCGGTTAGGGGCTGGCACGCCCATAACCGTCCTACAGTTCGCACCGTTGGCGCGGTTGCGCCCGGTGCTGGGTTTTCACGCTTTAAATTGCGTGTGTGCCAGGTTCATGAAACAAGGGGTGCGTTTTGTAGATACAGAGACAACAAGCTTGAAGGAGGGACTTCCCGGAGGCCTAACTTCTTCGTTTTTTGACCAATTGAGGTGCCGAAAAAGCCCAGCTAGGGGTTTTTGGACGCTCTGAAGCCATTGGAGCAGTCTGTTGGTCAGTTTGAGCATTGTAAGGCATGCTTTTGAGCACTTTGAGAAATTAATAATAATGATCCATTAGAAGCTGGACCAGGAGATGTAGCCCATGAGAGGGGTGAACTCCTTTATCAATTGCTGTGTTTATGTGCTTATGTTCATTGATTATGCTGCTGTTTATTTGCATCTTGCATGAATAATCCTTTAAGTTATGTGTCGCAAAGTTGATCCATTTTCTTTTAACACATAAAATTTACTTGCAATTAATTTCAAGATTTCAAGTCTTCTTCAATTTTAGATCAACCATAGAAGTTGTCGTTGAAGAATCATAATTCTGATTAGCTCTGCTTTCTTTCTCAAGAATTTTCTTGGAAATATTTTCCTTTTCTATTTTTAATCCAACAATCTCTTTGTTGAGGGCTATCAAATTTTCTTTGAGAATAACATTTTCTGAGATGACCTTATCCTTTGCTTGATAAGCCTCAATCAATTCTTTTGATTATGTCAACTGAAAGGGAGGAATCTTCAATTTAGCCTTTAAGTTTTTAATATCTCTTTCTTTTTCATCTAGGATAGATTTAAAGCTTGAAGTAGATTTATTTCCATCAATTATTAAAGCAATTTTTCCTTCCAGTTCTTTAACCCTATTTTCCTTGATTTTATTAATGGTCTTTTCATTGCTTAATTGCCGAGATAGTTTTAACACAAAATTATGCATCTTTCTCATATTTACTGATGATTGAATCATCCTATGCACTACCATATCTCCAGTTTGTTTGTGTCATTCAATTAAATCAACATCATTGACTTGAGATAAATCCACTTCGACTGAACTAGTTTTATATTCAACTAGCATTGTGTCTTTAATTGGTTAAGGTTGCATCACCAGAAGATTAAATTGATTATTTTTTATATTGGTTGATGCTATAAATCTGGGCCTTGATAGTTCTGGTTTCTCTAATATGGTATTGTCTTTGACAACTAAAGACAAACTTTTTTCATCCTTCAAAGGCATGCCGGATGAAACTATAACCAAATGCCCTTGTGATTTCTTCTTTTCCAATTCTCCGAGAATAGATGTAAGTTGCTCAGAGATATCTTATGGTGTTTCTGTATTTTCTTCATTAATGGAATCCGATATTTTCCTTTGTTTAATCACTTTGGGCTCCAAGTCGTTCATCTCAGCTTCCTCCATTGCTAACTATATCAACTGTTTTTTCTCAATAATCAAACAATCAAGATTAGTAGAGGAATCTTCTGCTCCAGTGATTATTGTTTCCTTTGTTTGCAGTTTAGTTTCCATTTTTATCTGACTGGTTGAGTTCTGCATAATCAAAATATCCTGCACTTCTTGCCAAGTATTTTTATTAGCAAATGTTTCAATATAAGGATTAAAAGAGTGTTGATAAGTGATTAATCCAACCTTTTTGCATTTTTCCTATATAATATGATAAGGATCATATTTCCACAATACATCCTTTTTTAAATAATAAGAATCCAACAACTTTTCTATAAAATCAAGAGTTGATCTGCTTTTGATTAGAAAAGAAGAGAACTCTGCAAGTAAAGAAAAATAAGTCTTTTTACTTTTTGAAATAAAGTGAAAGTGATTAGTGATTAATCTTTTTTTGCAAAATTCCAGTGAAAACAACCTGGGAGAAATATAAATAGGCAATTGATACGATTGATCTTCAAACCCATAGATTCTGATAAGAGTAAAATATCTAAAAATAAACCAATCACCCACTTTAAGGGTAGGATGCAACTGTAGCTTTTGCTAATATGAAATAGGCATCCTAGGAGGTTTAGATCCCAAAAGAAGGAGATATGTATTTAAAAGGAATTGATTACCAAGCTATAGATAACCATCCTCATATACTGAAATTGCTAAAATAAAATTCCATCTAGTAATAGGAAGTTCATTTCTTGCATCATCTTTCTTTATAAACTGAAGCCCTCTTCCTTCGCGAATTTTTTCTTGGGAAAATAGTATAAGAAAGAAAAGGTAAGACTGATATTTGAATGATTTTAATCCTTCAAAGGCTGAGAATTGAAAATGAATAGCATTTTTCAAAAAGGTTGCATAATCAAACTTAGATTCTTTTTCATGATCTGTTATCTCATCAATAATAACTAATGTAACTTCATCGATCACAATGTCATCAACATATCCAAGAACATAAGTTAGGATCGACACCATGAGCCTAGCCATATGAGTGCAAACTTCAGTCTTGATTGGAAATTCATTAAAGGTAAAAGTTGGATCAATAATAAATTTTTGAATAATAAATTTTTGAATTAGTGCATTTCTTTTCTCTATTGACCAATTTTCAGGTTTCCTAAGAAAGCCAATCTCTATTGACCAAAAATTTGATTATCTTCACCTAACGATTCAGATAAAACCCTTTTCCTTTTAGACGTCATAATGTTCCTTATGTAGTGTAAGTTGATAAAATACTGAAGTGAAAAGGGTTTTGATTGCTTACCTTTTCTTGAACAATGGCGAGAAAAAAACCTTCACAATATTAGAGCTCCACTGAAAACCGGAATAAACGAATAATAGCC